>CAIGQQ010015130.1:1195070-1237683 GCA_903798035.1 Danio albolineatus
TATATATATATATACATATGCATTCTTTTCCCTCAAAGCTTCAAAAGATACCTAAGGGATTTCACATGAGGCATTTGTTTTGGATTTCTAAAGGTGTTGCACATGCAAATCCCCCAGCTCAGCTCAACTCAGCTCCAAGTCGTGCATCGTAAGATATGGAGCTGTACACTAAGTTTGAAAAAGAAATTGTGCCCTCCTTCAACCGAATGATGTCACATGGACCCAAAACAAACTTCTGCCAATACTGTGACGAAGTCACATTCGCTGCGCACACCCAAGCAAACATGTATGAATATGTACAGTATGAACCAATCTAGTCCTAAATCCACAGGCTTACTTGCAGGGAATGCAAAAGAAAAACAAATAGCTAAAAATGAGTGACAGTTTATTTATATTAAATGTTCAAAAAAAGCTTGCCATAGCAGTGATTTTTTGCCTCCCCTGAGTCAATTTTAATGATTCATTGTTTATAGACTAAGGGCGCCATGGTAGTGGGTAGCATGATCGCCTTACAGCAAGAAGGTCGCTGGTTCGAGCCTCGAATTGGTCAGTTGGCATTTCTGTGTGGAGTTTGCATGTTCTCCCCATGGTCGCGTAGGTTTCCTCTGGGTGCTCCGGTTTCCCCCACAAGTCCAAAGACATGTGGTATAGGTGAATTGGGTAAGCTAAATTGTCTGTAGTGTATGAGTCTGAATGGACGTTTCCCAGAGATGGGTTGCAGCTGCAAGGGCATCCGCTGCGTAAAACATATGCTGGATAAGTTGGCGGTTCATTCCGCTGTGGTGACCCCAGATTAATAAAGGGACTAGGCCAAAAATAAAATAAATGAATGTTTGTTTATACACTCACCGGCCACTTTATTAGGTACGCCTTACTAGTACTGGGTTGGAACCCCCTTTGCCCTCAGAACTGCCTTAATCCTTCATGGCATAGATTTAACAAGGTACTGGAAATATTTCTCAGAGATTTTGGTCCATATTAATATGATAGCATCACGCAGTTGCTGCAGATTTGTCTGCGTTCAGAGGCGCTCTTCTGCGTACCTCGGTTGTAACGAGTGGTTATTTGAGTTACTGTCAGCTCTGGCCATTCTCCTCTGACCCCTGGCATCAACAAGGCATTTGTGCCCACAGAGCTGCAGCTCACTGAATATCTTTTTAAAGAGATGGTTATGCATGAAAATTCCAGTAGATCAGCAGTTTCTGAAATACTCTAGTCTGGCACCAACAACCATGCCATGGTCAAAGTCACTTAAATCCCCTCTCTTCCCCAATCTGAGGCTCAGTTTGAACTGCAGCAGATCGTCTTGACCATGTCTACATGCCTAAATGCATTGAGTTTCTACCATGTGATTGGCTGATCAGAATTTTTTGTTAACGAGCAGTTGGACAAGTGTACCTTATAAAGTGGCCGGTAAGTGTATATCCAAACTTTTTCCTTTAATGTTCTCTATTCACAAATCAGTCTAAATGAGTACATTGCGTTAAGTGGGAAGATCAATTAAAAATTGTGTGCAGTAAACAAATAACACACTCAGATTGCTCCATCATGCCCAAATCTTCAACTGGAAATCACTTAGTCATTAGTCTCTTTTTGTTGTTGTTGTTGTTGGTCTCTTCTTTGGTGTGTCTTAACTGTCAGTGTCAAGTATTATTGTCTTTCAAAAGACAATCATTTGAACTCTAGTTTTAATTTTATAGTTAGAACATTTGAGTAGTTGTGAACAGAGTAGGAAGGCTGTAGACATCTTGGAGACTCTGAATTATTTAAAGTGCGTGAAGTGTTGTGCTATTTAAAGGAGTCCAGGCATGCAGACAACATTTAAAATCAATGCCAATGTTTATTTCAGCAGTGAAATTTCATTATATTTCCTCTGATGCTCTTCCCCAACTAGACCCCTCAACAATATATTAGCTTTAAAATAATGAATTATGCTTGAAGAAGGAAATAATTGAATTAATCTAGCATTTGTGTTCTAGGCAGCAAAAACATAGCTATTGCTATAATTGCTATAATATTCCCAGATGGGGTGTCTGATTTATGTCTGCATTATTTTTTCTCGAATATCAATGTGTGGACATCTGTGATTTGCCGGTTGGGCCCATTCAGGGATGATAATGGCTTTAATTACCCATTTTATTCTCAGGAAATCTCAGTTTGAATTCAAAATAGCAAACGACACTGCAAGTATTGATTTTTTTTTTTTAAGTCACAGATTTCTGTATTTGCATTCTTCACACTTAAAGTTGTAATACATAGTCACACTATATGTAGTTGTCTTTTAAATCAAGTTTAATGAGCATTTTTCTCACGTCTCCCGAGGGTGTATGTGTTAATGGGCATGTTTGTTCCTGTGTGATATTGACTTTCTTGCATGTGTCGGGGTCTTTAATGTGAGTGTATTGATTGAAAACCTCTGAAGGAATGAGTGTTGAGAAAGGTGAACGCACAACAGCTTAGTTTGTTTGTTTTAATCAGTGTGCAGCGCTGAAGGCCCCATGCAAGAGAAGAATTAAATCATAAGCCACATCTCCAGCGACTTTACTTTCTTAACTCTAATTACTCTTGAATCCTCCGCTTTGAGAGCCGAGTAGTTGAGGAGAATTCATAAGGAGGCAGGGTGACAACCTGCATTTACGCAGATGCACTGAATATCCACTGCGATTTTGGTTTTGTATTTAAATGTCACACGGTCCTGCTGTGGATAATTGAGGTCCCTGCGGTAGGTCAAAAATAAAAACTAGATCAAACCAATGATTCATGGAGTTGACGTGTGGTTGCGAACCCGTAATTAAGATGTCTTCAGGATGAAACATGTAACGTCATGAATATTATTGTTCATGTTAAGTGATAAGTGCAAGAGTGTGTTCTCGAGATAGTTAGTCATAAATTCAAGATAGCTTACAGTCAAGAAATTCTTTTGACAAATTAGTTAGCTACTTTAAAAGCTTTCTTGTAGTGCCTATATATAAACTGCTCAAAAAAAGGGCACGCTTGGAGTTACATTGTTCAAATGTTCTCTTTATTTTTTTAGCAGTTTTTTGAGCACTCTTCTAAAGCATAAAATACCATAATATGTTTGCATATTTAAGAATAATGCTAAGTGAACATTCTTGTTTATCTGAAAAACAATGCTAAAGACAGATATTCTGCTTTGAAAATGTGCTTTCTGTGCCGCAACATCTGTCTTTGTTTTGGTCCCTTTAACATGCCCAATGCCAGTTTAGCCAATTATATTTTTACCACCCCAGGTTGCCTTGGTGGAAAACTGCATATTTGGTTAATTCAGTCACATAGAAAGGCTCTCAAAGCATGTGTCCGTGACTGAAATGGGACCTCCGGTGGACAGTAACAGCCTCCTAAATGAGATACAGATTCGGAGTTCCACATGATGTGTTTATTAGTCAGCAAATTTTATAAATATCATGAACGTAAACATTAGACGAGCAGGTTACGTTGTAATCCCGTGTCCTAACAACATGCTATGTGACAAGACTTGCAGTGATAAGCAATTTGACTGTTTGAACCAGACAAAACACGACAGAAATTTAAATAAAGCCATTCCAAAGCACACAATAGTGCACTCCAATGAAATGGTAAGGTTTAGATTTGAATTAATACATATTAAACCTCTTTAACATTATTAATTATACATGCTGAGTCACTGATATTTGTTGGCTCGCGCTTATTCACAGTTCAATTTTAAACAGTTTATTTTATTTTTAAGATCTGAGGTCAGATGCTGCTTTCCGTAAAATGCAATAAATGTCATGTAAAATGGCTTTCAAACTCATAGTTCATCAGGCACAGTCTTGTTATGTTATAATCTGGCAATCTGCACCTGTGTGCAAAACCTAGTTCAAACACTGGGTGTCAAACTTACATACTGCACCTTTAACTGAACACCCATCAAGGGTTACACAATGTACACCTAACAAGCCAGTGTGGCAAGTTTTGTAGTTCGCTGCATTGCAAAGTTCAAGCTTGGTGAACTCTGACCTGTGAAATCGCTTTACATGACTGCGTGAAAACATGAAAACATGACCTCAGTGTACAGAAATGTAAAATATGGACCAAACGCTTTCTTTTTTTAAATGTCTAATCATCTTGTTTTATCCCGTCCCTTTTCTCAGTGTCAAACAACATAATTTTGCACGCCTATTCTCTAGTTTGACTGCGGAAATAGTCAGTATTCTACAGTTTTTTGCATGAGAGGTTTTTAGTCCAATAAACAAAATTTCAGTTTGCATATACTGTATCGATAGCATGTATACAATGTGAAAAGCAAGGGACAAAGCCCTGTGGTACCCCATAGTGTATTTTGATTGACATGATGCCTGTTATTTAACTGTTGTACAAACATCAACCACGCCAATCTAGTCCCAATAATACCAACATTATATATGATATATGATGCCATGACAAATTAAAGTGCACAACCACACTTTTAAACATTAATTATTAATTTGTTTTGTGGCGGCATAAATCCACAGTCAATGAATGCATATGCCGTCAGCAGGGTACAGTAATTCTTCTGAGGTGTAATAAAGCTCGTACACACCGGGGCGCTTTTCGTTTGCGTTTATCGTCAATGTTTTACGAGACGTTTTTCAGCATTCAAACCCAAGCAATTTTTACTGGCGTCAAGCAGAAGAGTAGACCCCGGTGCACAGGGTGGCGCTATACAACCTTAAGTGTGTGACATCTGCTTGAAAACACAGTAGAAGAAAAGAGAAAGTTGGCACGCTTGTTGTCAAAGAGCTTAGAATCACCAATCAATAGTGATTCTATGGTCTTTGTTGAAGTCACTGGCGATTCAAACAATGACGATGTCTTGTTTATCATACAGCACTTTTTGTTCGGATACCAGTGCAATAAGCAGCTCCACGTTCATATTGTCTATGGACATCTTCTTCAATGTGCGCTCGCATTGACAGTTTTGCGCTTGAGCGCCTCCAAGGGGTGTTTACTGTAACTTCAGCAGCTCTATACATGTGAACAAAAGTGCCAATCTCATTAGTGGAGGAAACAAACAAAAAAAATGACCATAAGGTTTTTTTTATAAAAATGATGCTTTTGCGCCTGGCGTTTTGCGTGTTGATGTGCACCATCACATTGGCGCCCTTTATTTAGTCACAAGGTTTAAACGTCGACCGAAAAAATTGTTACCAAAATTTTTCTTTTTATAATATGTATAATGGTGCCACGGTGGCGTAGTGAGTAGCATGTTCACCTCACAGCAAGAAGGTCGCTGGTTCGATCCCCGACTGGGTCAGTTGGCATTTCTGTGTGGAGTTTGCATGTTCTCCCCTTGGTTGCGTGGGTTCCTCCGGGTGCTCCGTTTTCCCCCACAGTCCAAAGATATGCGGTACAGGTGAATTGGGTAAGCTAAATTGTCCATAGTGTATATGTGTGAATGAGAATGTATGGATGTGTTTCCCAGAGATGGGTTGTGGCTGGAAGGGCATCCGCTGCATAAAACAAATGCTGGATACGTTGGTGGTTTATTCCGCTGTGGCGACCCCGGATTAATAAAGGGACTAACCCGAAAGAATATTAATGAATGAATGAATGAATAATATGTATAATTTTCCCAGAGATGAGTTGCAGCTGGAAGGGCATCCGCTGCGTAAAACATATGCTGGATAAGTTGGCGGTTCATTTCGCTGTGGCGACCCCAGATTAATAAAGGGACTAAGCCGACAAGAAAATGAATAAATATGTATACTCTAGGTGGCACAGTGGCTTAATGGTTAGCATTGTCTCCTCACAACAAGAAGGCTGCTGGATCGAGTCCCAGCTGGGCCAGCTGGCATTTCTAAATTTGCATGTTCTCCCTGTGTTGGTGTGGGTTTTCTCTGGGTGCTCCGGTTTCTCCCACTGTCCAAAGACATGCGGTACAGGTAAACTGGGTAAACAAAATTGGCCGTAGTGTATATGAATGTGTATGGCTGTTCTGGATTGTGGCTGTAAGTACTGGGTTTGCTAGAATAGTTGGCAGTTTAATCCGCTGTGGTGTCCCCTGATAAATAAGGGGCTAAGCCGAAGAAAAATTAATGAAAGAAAATGAATGAATTTGTTTAGTTATATTATTTATATTTTGAATAAGTGAACCAATAAACTTTGGGTAATAAGAAGCCATCTATCCAACTATACATTGCGTCATAGACCTACCCCAACCAAATTTCAGCACATGGACATAACTAAAATAGTAGCGAACAATAAATGACAGAAATTGTGAAACAGAAATGAATTTAGTTTAAAGCTTAATTTATAAAACAACCAATTTAATAGGTGAAATGTATTGTTGCAACTATTCAAACATACGCAGCACTAAAATGACAGCGTAAAACTGCAGGCATTAAAGAGATGGTCAATTTGACCTGTTGATGATAGGATTTGGTTTTATCAAAAGTATTTTTAACACCAGGACACTAAATTACACAAATTTACTAAAAGTCAGTAACTAGGAGACAGATCTGTTGATCTGTTGAAAAGCAGCCGCAGGTCAAATTTACCTCATGGTGGTTCTAGTGTTAAATATGCAATAACTTTCATTTTCATATTCATTATTTCATGAATTAATCAGGAAAGTTGACAACCCTAATTCCCAATCAGCACGTTACTTTGTCCCCTGTGTCCACAGTCCACAGTGACTGGATGTGTCTGAAGGCTCGCTCTGCTCACTGTAGCGTTACAGGTGGCTGATGGGAGAAAAAGGCCATTGTGCAGCGCTGATGGAATGCTCAGTCACTCTGCTAAATGTGCCACGGCCATCTCCATCGATTTAGTGTCACTTCTCAGATGACAGACCAATTCAGACAAGGTGTACAGCATGGCAGTGGTAATACGATTTGGAGTGCAGAAAACCAATTCAGGAAATACCTGAGGGAGGCGTGAGGTTCACATGGTTCTGAGCAATGGAAGATGAAACGTTGATAGGTGCTGCTGCATGAGATTTATATGTTGTTGGTGTTACAGATGCTGTGGGGTTTCTTTAAATGCAGCAATTTAAATATGCGGCCCTGGACCACACATCACTTAAGTTGCACAGGTATATTTGTGAGAATAGCCAACGATACATTGGCGGGTTTTCTTTATGCCAAAAATCATTAGAATATTAAGTAAATGTCATGTGTTATGAAGACATTTAGTAGGTTTACCACCATAATTACAATAAAAATACATTTCTGAGTAGTAATATGCTAGCTTAAAAAATGAACTTAATTTGTTAATATTTAAAGATATTTTTCTCAATATTTATGTTTTTTCAACCCTCGGATTCCAGATTATAAAAACAGTTGTACCTCAGCCAATTATCCTAACAAACCATACATCAATGGAAAACTTTTTCAAAGCTTTTAGATGATGTGTAAATCAAAGTTTTCAACAATGTATATCCTGGGTTTGTAGTAAAGAGCCTTTTGTGTTTATTTAATGAAGACTTTTTTTGTTTATTTGTTGTTTATATGAATGTAACTGCATCATATATATTTTCTATACATTTATATATGAGCCATTCATCTGTCCTCTAACATTCACTTTTACAAAGCATTTTAAGCAGCAACAGCCATAGGGAAATAATCCAAACACGGTGTCTTGCATTGGCAAGAGTTTGGAGATTCTTGCTGACAGACAGTCTGGCAGGTGGAACGGCAGGAGCTAAAACTGGAATACATAAGCAAGCATCTGGATTTCCATTCTGTAGCTCCTTTCCTGCTCATACTGTATGTGAAAATATCTGCCGTTTTTACTTGAATCTTCCGAGCAGTCAGTCATCCACCTGCTGACAGCTTTCTTTCGCATGTGCAAGCAAAAGAAGTCACACTCAATAACAAAGATTGGGAAATACCAGCCAGTTCTTCAAGTGAACATTTACATAAATACTATATGTTAGCCTTTTCACAGCTGTGTCTTAAAGGGAATTCTTATTAATCTATAAAAACAGGTTCTTATTCATCCTCATGTCATTTTAACCTTTGTTTTTTTCTTATGAATACAAATTTAGGTATTTTAAAGGGAACCTATGATTAAAATCAATGTTTGGAAGCTATTTGGACAGAACAAATCCACAGTCCTAATAGAGGGATAAAAACACAGTAACTCTCTCTTTTTTTATTTTCTGACATTAAAATAGGATCCAAATCCTTGCAATTTTGAGGCCGACCGCAACATGACATAGTAGTGCAGTTTTACCCGCCCATTGATTAACAGCCATGTATTAACATGTCTCCATAGTAACTCTAATAAACATTTCCACAAGACAAGACTTGCGCAAAGAAACAGGGATTAAAAGATCTGTTCGGCTCACTATGATCAGCTGCAGCTCAAGAATTAATTTTACAAGTTTAATGTTATAAAACAGTGCATGTTTGTAATAAAGCCAGCAAAATCACTATGTAATTCATCACTACAGCCACTTGTCAGTACAATTATAAAAGAAGAGGTTTCAATCCTGTTTTGTGGACGTTGAATCAGATTTATTTTGTACATTAATTTAACAGATATCCATACAGCAGTGGATTTTAACATGTATCCTGTCACATTTGCCGTGCAAAAACTTTTAATGCACGATGCTGTCTGTGTGTGTATATGTAAACTTTGTAACAATATTGTGTGTGACTCATCATTGCAGAAAGGCTTGAATTAACTCCACAACATGTTCTTACTGTAGTATTTCTCATAAAGATCAACTTCCTTTTTATCTGTCACTGTGCTGTTTTTTCTGAGGTGAGAACCAGCAGGTGATGGAGATGCCCATCACAGGTCCGTAGCCAGCCTGGTCAAAGGCGTGGTTCTTTTTTCTTAAAAAGTGGACCTTTTTGCAGTTATATGCCACATTTTCTATTTAATTATGAAATTTAAATACTGCATTTTAGTGACATTTTAAGCAATATTCTGAATTAGCTTGTCAGATGGTCATCATAACCACACTTTTTGACTATTTTAGACAAAATTGTATTCAAATCAATTTTAATATGGGCGGCTTTTGGTGCTTCATTCCTTCATATGGGTCCAAGATTTAAAATAAGTTATTTGTAAAATGTTTTCTCAACAATACAGTAGTAAAATAGTCCTTTACGTAAAATATGTTTTCTTAAACGGCTGGATGTTGGACAATATTTGTTAGCTTTGCCCTGAACTGATTAGCTGAATTCACACAAAAGCGACAGCCGACAGAGGATTCTGCTTGGTCTTAAAGCCTTTTTCAAGGAGTTATTTTCACCATTATAGTGTAGCAATCAAAATGAGACAAATGAGCTTATGTGTGGGACAAATTCTGGACTTTTGTCAGTGAGGAGTGAGTCTTCTAAGCCACCTGAACCCCCCTGGCTATGGGCCTGCATCAGTGAGTGATCAGTGACTCTGACAAGCATTGTGATGACAGTGGCTGGGGAAAACTAGCTCATTTGCATTAAAGGCACAGGCTACAAAAACAGCTACACAGGGGTTAGAGCTGAAAATTCCTATATTCAGAAAGGAATAAATAATATAATTAGTATTGTGAGCTGAAACTTACACAGACACATGCTGGAGACACAAAAGAAAAGGGGTAAAATAAGTTTAAGTGAGATCTGAGAGCTCCCTCATCCTCCATAGACAGCAATGGTCCTAAGAGCTTCAAAAAATACAAAAACAAACTCAAAACAGTACATATGTCTTCAGTGGTTCAATATGGATATTACAAAACTACGAGAATACTTTTGTATGCACAATAAACAAAATTAATTACTTTATTCAACACTTTAATCTTCTCTAGGTTGTGTGTTTCTTTCTCTGTTACAAAGCACAGGCACATCTTCAGTATAGTCAGAGGCGCATACTCAGGAATGTGCGCCCTCTACTGACACTGAGTACAAGAAACTTTGTTATTATTATTTATTTTTATAGTAGTATTTGAAATGTAGTATTTGTAGTATTTGAAATGAGCCAAAGTTTTACTTTTATTACTGAGTATATTTAAATCAGAAATAGTACGTTCATGGAATATTGCCTTCAGTATCACTAATCAATCATAAATTGAACTTACACAGACACTAGCTACAAATTAGTTGTTACAAAACAGAAAACTAATTATTAAGACATTTGAAGTATACTGACAAAAAAGTGTGGCTGCAAGTATACTTAGGCCTATGGGGAAAAAGCTAAGTTAAGGGTATTTAAACAGCTTTTATAAATATTTGTATTTCTTTTCTTTTAGTATAAAAAGAAATGAATACTAATTAAAAATGAAATATACTAAATATATTTCTGAGAAGTAGCTAAAGTAAATTTCAGAGAAGCACATCAAATGTAGTCTGAGAGCATACTTACTTATTTTTGTAAGTATTTATTTATTTTGTTTAAAAGAAGTAGAGCCCTGCACGGGCCTTAAATCTAAGCCCGAGCCCGACCCTGGCCCGAGACGCACAGGCTGAAGCCCGGCCCGTGTCCGACAGATTATCAAAATTTTCGGCCCGAGTCCGGCCCGAAGCCCGTTTTTTTCCCCCCGCCAAACATCTTAGCCTATGCAGCCATTAAAATAGACCAGATTTGTATTTAATAGAGAACTGATATTTTTCGTTTCCTTTTTTATCAGAGTGATTTAGAGAAATTATTGGAGTTTTTTTGTTTGTTATTTTACGGAAAACCTTTGATGATGGAGGAGAGACCTGTGGTGGCTGTTTCAAGTTATCTAGAGCTGTATGAAAAGCGCACCGCGGTTCTTTTCCTCTTGTCAACATAAAGGCAGTATACAGTGCGCCTCGCGCTTTTGGAACGGACAGGTGCGCTCGGAGTGATCGGCCCCTGATGTGCAAACATATTTGTTAATTCGCGGGACGGTAACACGTGCCGACAACACGTTTGCCAAAGAAGCAAAGAATATTGCAGATTGACACAGATGAGTTGCCAAACCTGCGCTGATGCTGACCGCCTTCGTCCTGGATATGCGTCATAAACTCAACAAATAGGCTATAGTTTTAATAAGTTAGTGTACAACTAACAAACCAGCCTTTTTCCATTTAGAAAATTACAGTTATTAATAGTTCTTATATAATATACATTTTTAAAAATAGTCTGCATACATGAACCGCGAGTGAGACGGAGGAAAGAAGTCATAATCATAAGACATAATCTTTAAACTAATGACTTATGTTAAAAATGTTGACAGGGGTTTTGTAATATAATATTAACAGCAGAGCATTAATTAAATGCATATTTAATGCGATCGATTCGAGGTAGCCTGATATTTTTATTTGATGGAAGAAAAGAACATGATTGGACAAACAGCAGATGCCGCTTCTAAAAAAAGCATTCAGTCAGTGTTTTCGTTTTGTAATCTAAATATTATTTAAATGAAAAATAGCTAGGACAGAACTATCTATTTTATTCTTTTTATTTAGTTTATTCTATTAGTTTAGTTTATTTATTTCTATGCTGTTGGAAACACTGCAGGTGCGTGAAGATGCTCTGTTAGGTTCTGTATGCTTTGATTTGTTCTGTAAACAAATCAGTATTTTAAAATGCAATATTTAATATGTCAGACACAAAATAGACACGTCAATTTTTTTTTTCAATAAATAATAATTTAATATTAATCTGAGCAGTTAACAATCCAGTTTGTGTTTTGGCATTGTAGACGCATTAGCGGAGGTTTTTTTAAGCACTTCACTTAGATGTTATTCGTACTTCAATTTTATTTAGAAAATAACTGACCAACAAAACTTATTAGACTATACGAAACTATACGAAATTCGTTTTTAAAATATATTTTTTTCTAGCAGAAATCTACTAATTATATTTTTGATTAGATGCCGTCTTCTGCTCAGCTGTGCGGTGGAGGATTTTCGGTCAGTGCAAAGTGTAAGGATTTCATTAATGCTTCACTAATGATTGTAGCATATCACAATCTTCTGACATATATTTGCAATTTTTTAAGATGCCATAATTATAAAGATTATGTCTTATATAAGAAATAAAAAAGGAAACGAATTATGTCGTAATAATTGCTCTTAAATAATGTAGCCTTTGACAGTATAAGCATATGTGTTTCTTTAGATGATGCGGGGGAAGGAGGCGGGGCAGTGCTGGATTTGTGCGTACCGCAGGCCCCTTGGACATAAATGTTGTGCATTGTGCATAACCAATTAGGCTAGCTCGTCATTTAAAGTTGTCACTATTTGAAAAGTTGACCAGACCTTTCCTCTTTCGTTTTTCACAGTTTCACGTGGTTAGAAATCTCTATAGGCAAGGCACCACTGGCGCCTCCGGACGGACGGCGCGCATTAGATGTCATTAAACTTTTTTTGACGTTTGATTATGGAGCAGGCCCGAAGCCCGATATGCGCGCTAGCTAAGACGTGAAAATAGGCCCGAAGCCCGGCCCGAGGGGCACAAAAAAGTCGGGCCCCGACGGGCTCGGGCTCAAATGCAGGGCTCTAAAAAGAAGTATATTTTATAAAGGAAGGCATGAAGCTACTATTTTATGCATTATCAAACATGTATTTATGTAGACTGTCATAATTTTGCCCATGTAAAAATTATTCCTACTTTATTTTCCCGAAGACATTAGCTACGCTTACATCCAGCTATTTTTATTCGCATTTTGGATATGCGCATAAAAAAACGGTTGATGGAAACGCCATGATGCGCATATATTTTGAAAATGCGCATAAAAAACGTATGCGCATAAATGAGTAGGATAAATGTTTTATTCGATAAGAAAAGATGCACATAAACTGTGATAGAAACACTTTTACCGCATAAATTCCAGTATGCGCATTAAAAAAAGGTCATGTGATTGTGTTATAAGAGATCATGTGATGATATAATTGTGTGTAAATGGACAAACCAGCAGGCTGAACACATTGTAAAACATCTGAAATGTTGTTTTGGTCATTCTAAAATGCCTTACTATTTAAGTAGTTATTATATTATTAATGACCTCCAGAATCAAGAGCATCTGAAACCTTTAAACGCCACCACGCATTCACTGCATGTCAGGATTGCCTTCTGAGGCACAGGTCATTTAATAAATGATAAAAAGGTTGACACAGCTTCTCCTACTGCAGTAAATTATGTTTTTACGGTGGATATTTGGCGGCAGTTAATCAGGAATGACGATTTTGTCCGCTTTGATTTGGATGCTTTGCATTGGATGCAACACTGCTTTATTCGCACGTCTTTTGTGTAAAAATCCAGTTTTGCACATAAAGTTCATTCATATTTTTGGATGGAAACATAGCTACTGTCTGGGACGAGAGTGATTGACTTTACAGTCATTTGAATAATCGAGAGGAAAACCACAGAAATATGCATAACAATTATTTATTTTCTAGGTATGTAGTACTGTAGCTGTACTAGTATTTAGTCAATAGGTCATTATTCCACAACAATCCAATTTAGGATTGACCTTGATTTTATCTACAGGATAACTTATTCTCTTGTATCGCTTACACCAGGCATGTCCAAAGTCCGGCCCGCGGGCCAATCACGGCCCGCAGTCAGATTTCATACGGCCCGCAGATTCCATCTCATAATGTGTTATTTATGGCTCGCTAGCTCTGTTAGAATAAATAAACCAAGGGAGAGTTAACCAATAGCATTAGAGATAACAAGTAAACCAAGGCCCGCCCCAAGACAAAAATCGAAACAGTTTGGCGCAAGCAGAGAAGAGCCAGCGAGCGAGCGGAGAGAACTGAACGCGCGCGCGGTGCAGGCATGACCTCAGTCGCGAGAGCGTACATCGTGCGCACAGATGATGATGTGCGCGCGAGGCCCGTTTCCTCGAGGTGGATCAGTTCAGCGCGCGCGTGAAGATCTCGCGCTTAGGACTGTAATTTGCTCGCGATTCACTTTCTGTTTAAACATCACAGCTGCGCTCGATTAATTTTGCCATTGATTTGCCGCCATATATAATCTTCCTGTAGTTGTTATGCAAACTTTGGCTTCCTGAAAGACCTTTTAGAAGGCAAGAGCAAAATTCACTTTTTTTTTTAACTTTAATGATAACAGACCACTTTGCATTACTTATAACTCCTGTTTAAAATGTTCATGAGGCAAAGATAGATATCAAACTCATAGAAATGTAAGGTATTCTATACAGTTTGTTCAATTTTATCTGACTCTCCAGATATGAAAGAAAGGCATAATTGTGTGTTTAGAGTTGTTCATGCCTGAGTGGCTTATATTTGGTTATATTGCCATTTGAAAAATAAAGGTAATTGTGACAATGAAAATAGTTTTATAACAGTGTGTATTTTCATGAAACTTTTGTGGTGAAAAAAATGTCAGAAAGAACTATTGGCCCCCGGGCATCTTCACTTTATCAAATTTGGCCCTCTTTGCAAAAAGTTTGGACACCCCTGGCTTACACCTACATTAAGTAACCTTCGATTTTCCTTTTTTTATTTCCACAGGTGAACCTCGCAAGTTTGACCCAACATTTAGAGGACCTGTGTATAACAGGTAAATCGATCTTCATGTCCTTTCACACACAAACACACACACACACACACACACACACACACACTTGTAAGGTCCAGCCAGCTGCATTACTTTATATTTAACTCATATATAACTCAATTTTAATATGAGCTGGTTTAGAATATTAATATATTTATCCTCATTTTAGCTGACTTCAATCATAAAACATTGAGAAGCTTATTGTAAAATTTATTCAGATGAATGTTTTATTATTTCATTTAAACATGTTTCTATATATTACACTCATGCATTCGCATTCCTATGACATACTGAGTCTTGTCGAGTATACAATCTCTTAAACACAAGCATGTCAGTCTTGGTCATTAAACAGAGGCGATTAACCACTCTTCTAAAAAGGCAGAACCCTACTTACTCATTTTAGAATTTTTTTTTGTGTGTGTGTGGTCCCCATAGATCTGCTATGTACTAAATCAAAACAAAGCTATTTCAATCATACCATGATCATTACTACAGAATCAAGCAGACCAATTTACTTAAACTATTAGTAACTTTGAATAATCACAATATGATTTAAATAGTGTTATCAGTTTAGAGATGAAGGCCTACCCATATTTATATTGGTCTCAACAATGCTCCGTTGTTCTTAATAGAAATCTCATTATTAGCTTTTTACTATGGTGGCCGAGAGAGCTGCAATTTCAAAAAGCACATGCAATTACAAAAAGATTTAGCAATGATCTTCATCAACTTGACAGCACATAACAAATTTTTACAACACGAACAACTGAAGAAACACGCTGCAGTTTGTCACAACACAAACAACTGTAGAAACAAGCTGCATTTAGTCATGACACTTGCAAATATTCAGGTAACACAACGGAAATGTTTCAAGGGGACCCACAACCATGACGGACCCAGCTGAGATATGGATTGCGTTATTATGCCATGACTGTTGCACCGTGAAGTTGTTGGTGGTCTTTGAAAGTTGATTATTATTATTTTTTTTTTATGTCCTGATTTCATGATTTCATTGTTTGTGTTGTGAGCAAATGCAGTGAATTTCTTCAGATGTTTTTGTTGTGACCAAATGCAGTGTGTTTTTTTTCAGTTGTTTGTGTTTTGACCAAATGCATTGTGTTTCTTTGGTTGTTTTGTGTTGTGAGAAATTGCAACAGATGTGCTGTCAAATTGATGAAGATCGTTTCTTAATTTGCTGGTGTTTTTTGTAATTGCATGTGCTTTTTTAAATTGTAGGGTTAGGGTTAGCTCTCTCGGCCAGCGTATTTTACAGTCTAAGTTTACTTTAATTAATGGCAATGTGTTAGTCGGAGCTCTAAGAACATTGCATAGAATCAGAATCAGAATCAGTTTTATTGCCAAGTATGCTTCACACACACAAGGAATTTGCTTTGGCTACAGAAGCTTCCAGTGTACATAAATTGACAAGTGACAACACAGAATAAATATAATAAAAGAAGACAATAGACATTAAACAGAGATGCAGTCAGTCCAACGATCTGGATGTTGAAATGTATGTGCAGATTGTTATAAAAATACAGGTTATAAGGTGCTGTGAGCAAAAGCGTAAGTATTGCATTGTGTGTTGTTATAAGGTGCTGTGTACAGATGCGTAAGAAGTATTGCATTACTTATTGTTATAAGGTGCTGTGTACAGATGCGTAAGGAGAAGAATTGCAATGTATATTACTATAAGGTGCTGTGTACAAGTGCGTATGAGAGAGTATTGCACGTTTATTGCACAATAGGAAAATATTAACTGTTCATGAGGTAGATGGCCTGAGGAAAGAAACTTTTCCTGTGTCTGGCAGTTTTTGTGCTCGGTGCTCTGTAGCGCCGGCCAGACGGTAGCATTTCGAACAGGAAGTGTGCTGGGTGCGAGGCGTCCAGGGTGATTTTGCGAGCCCTTTTACTCACCGTGGAAGAGTACAGCTCTTGAAGTGTAGGAAGGGTAGTGCCAGTTATTCGTTCAGCAGTCCGGACTGTTCGCTGTAGTCTACGGAGGTCAGATTTGGCTGCTGAGCCGAACCAGATGGTGATTGAAGTGCAAAGGATGGACTGGATGACAGCTGAGTAGAACTACACGAGCAGCTCCTGTGGCAGGTTGAACTTCCTCAGCTGACGGAGAAAGTACAGTCTCTGCTGGGCTTTCTTCACAATAGAGTCTATATGAGTGTCCCACTTCGGATCCTGAGAGATGGTGGTGCCCAGGAACCTGAATGACTCCACTGCAGCCACAGAGCTGTCCATGATGGTGAGCGGGGGGAGTGCAGGGGGGTTTCTCCTGAAGTCCACTGTCATCTCCACCGTTTTGAGCGTGTTCAGCTCCAGATTGTTGTATCTGCACCATAAAGCCAGCCGCTCCACCTCCTGTCTGTATGCAGACTCGTCACCGTTCCGGATGAGGCCGATAACAGTAGTGTTGTCCGCAAACTTCAGGAGCTTGACGGAGGGGTCTTTTGCGGTGCAGTCGTTGGTGTACAGGGAGAAGAGCAGTGGGGAGAGAACACATCCTTGGGGGGCACCAGTACTGATGGTGCGGCTGTCAGATGTGATTTTGCCCATTCTGACTAGCTGTTGTCTATCTGTCAGAAAGCTGGTGATCCACTGACAGGCAGAGCTAGGAACAGAGAGCTGGGTCAATTTGTGCTCGAGCAGTGATGGGACGATGGTGTTAAAGGCAGAACTGAAGTCCACAAACAGAATCCTTGCATAGTTCCCTGGTTTGTCCAGGTGTTGTAGGGTATAATGCAGTCCCATGTTGACTGCATCATCCACAGACCAGTTTGCTCTATAGGCAAACTGCAGGGGGTCCAGCAAAGGTCCGTTGATGTCTTTTAGATACGCTAGAACCAGTGTTTCAAATGACTTCATGACCACAGATGTTAAGGCAACAGGTCTGTAGTCGTTGAGTCCACGCTGAGTAGCATGCCACGCTGCTCCGTCAATTGTTTTTTTGTCTGTTACTAACCAGTACAGGGGCTTGTGGTGACTTAACATAATCTACTAGAGTTATTGATATGAGTCACGGTTGGGGTTAGGGAAAGGAGAGTGAGGACTCAATTGCATCAATAGGGTATTTATTTATAATAAAAAATAAAGAAAAAAGGCAAAACAAACAACCCCGAGGGGGAAAACATTAACAAAACAAATAAACAATCAAAAAACAAACTTGACTCTGGCTGGCAGGGATAGAGCAGGACTGGACAGGGCTGGACACGACTAGACAGGATAAATAACGACGACGAACTGGCACAGGACAGCAGACATGAGGAGAATTTAAAGCATACATGATTAACAAACAAACAGGTGAACATAATAGACTAATAATGGGTTAACAAGGAGGGTGGGGCTAGACAATAGACAGGAGAGCGCGTGACAAACACAAGCCACGCACTCACATAAAAGACTAGAGCACACAGCCAATGAGAGAACTCATTAACTGTGTGCTCACATGACGACACAAGCACGCGGTGGGTGTGTAAACACACACACCACGTGCTAAACACAGAGGACTGAACGCAAGACACAAGCACACGATAAAATGAAAACATCTTACCGTGCGCTCACACATATGCAACGCGCATGCTTCATCCCAGCGCCATCGCGAACTAAACGGAGGCGCTGTGAACGCAGCAGCGCGATGCCGACCAAACAACACAAACACCAGGACGAGCGCGCGATCGCGAACACGCCCAGACCCCACGCGCCCGTATCAAACGGAAGCGCGCACGGCCCAAGCGCGCCCACAATCCGCACGCATACATAGACACAAGGACAAGACAGAGCTAGCGTCCGGACTCTGCCACAAGACAAGGATTAACAAGACAGGATTGGCAGAACCCTGACAATATGAGATAAATTAGAACAATTTGAAGCATTATTTATTAGTCAGGTAAATGTGTATTATGCCAATTATTCAGTCAATTCATAAACAATCAATACAAGACATCAAATTCTCAAAAATAAATCTAAGATCAAAAGATGCATACCTGACTTCAAAATATTCAAAGTATAGAACATGAGAGCTCTATTGACCGTATTCCTCAATGCAGAAATGCACTCGTTTTTGCAATTGTTTTAGAACTTCCGATTCAGCTCCCTATAGGAAAAATGACTAGGAATAATAAATGGCAGAAAACAGTCAAACTATTTGCCCTACAAAACAAGAGTTTTCATGACTATACAGACAAAATAGAATAATATAATAGGAAAATATCAGTGGGCATCACGGTGGCGTAGTGAGTAGCACGTTCGCCTCACAGCAAGAAGGTCGCTGGTTCGAGCCTTGGCTGGATCAGTTGGCATTTCTGTGTGGAGTTTGCATGTTCTCCCCATGGTTGCGTGGGTTTCCTACGGGTGCTCCGGTTTCCCCCACAAATCCAAAGATATGTACTATAGGTGAATTGGGTAAGCTAAATTGTCCGTATGTATGAGTGTGAATGACAATGTATGGATGTTTCCCAGAAATGGGTTGCGGCTGGAAGGGCATCCGCTGCTTAAAACAAATGCTGGATAAGTTGGTGGATCATTCCGCTGTGGCGACCTCGGATTAATAAAGGGACTAAGCCGAAAAGAACATGAATGAATGAATGAAAGTAGCATATTAGGTGAACTTTAATAAGAAATACCTTAAGGAGTTAACTGCGCCAACGGTAGTATCTCTCTCCACATACTGTATTACTGCATTAGCGATTCTCCTCTCGCTGTTGTCATGGAGATGCTCTTCACAATAATTGCATTCCTTTTCATTTCATTCAATTGATCTCATAAACCCTAAATGTGTATTTTACAGGTAAGAATCATGCGGCAAATGAACTGAACTAATCCAATACACCACAGCTAGAAGAGTTAAGGTCCTTTAGCTGCTTTGTAAATCAGTGGGCTTGGAAAAAAAACTCTGCGTCCAGGGCTTTGGTTATTAATAGATTAATGTGTCCATGACTAAAAGCCATGCGATGTCAGAAAAAAACTGCAAAAAAATCAATGGCATTTAAAGTAAGAGCGAGTGGAGTCTGAGGAGCTGTGAAACAATCTGAATCGCTCAGGCGGCAAAGAGGCCCAGTAACCCACATAGAGAGACGATGGGTCATTAAATAAAGAATGAGGAGACTGTTCACTTCACTAATTGTGTCTGACTGAGGAAAGCAGAGACTTGCGCTGGCGAAAGTGTGGTTGAGCGAGAAAGGAATTGCTGTTTTATATTAGCTGTTTTCAAAGTGAAGATCACAGACCATGTTCAAAGCCCAGTGGGCTTGTAATTTAGTTAGCGAACTCATTAGTATTCATCACAAACCTTATGTTTTGAGTTGTTCTGTTTGCGTATGCCTGGATAGTGATGCTATGATTACTTTTTGGTCACACCTCACTTTACCATTCATTAAGACTTTTAGCTAAATAATGAAATAATTTGCTGCTCATAATAGTTAGTAAAAAAGTGGTTGGGTTTAGATACAGTATGAATAGTGATGTAAAGTAAGGTCATACTTTATAAGTAGTAATAAACAGCCAAAATCGACTGTAATTATAAGCAGCTAATAAAGCAGTAATTGATAATGGAAATTGTTGCTTAAACTTAAGTGGTACCCTTTTATATATGATTAGTTTTTTGCATTTTTTTGCCTTTATTATTATAGGGCAGTAGTTAAACAGGAAGTGAATTGGAGTTGAGTGAGAGAGGTTGAGACTCATGGCCACCCAAAGCACATGGGCACATGTCGGCACACTATGCACAAAGCTGTGCATGTAAAGTTTTGTTCATTAAATAAATTGGCTTTATCTATCTAACTTTTTTATGAATTAAATTGTAACACTTTACTTAAGGGATGTTTATAAGACATGAAACCTGTATAATCATGACATGACACGTCATGAATGTGAATGAGATTTATGCATGCATATGACAGCTGTTTTTAAGTCTCATTTGTTCAGTCATTTCATTTCAAATGATTCAAGAGTTCACACTTTATCATTTATCATAAGCTTGTTTGGCATGCTGTCCTCGAGCCCAGGGCTCCCTCCCCTTGCACAGAGAGAGAGGGGAGATTGAGCTCAGGTACATTTTAAAAAATGCCCCGGCTGAAGTGGCTAAGGTAAACTACTTTGAGAAGGGAGTTAGACAAAGTGCCTGTTTGCTTAGTCTGTTACGTATGATGCATATCTTTGGATGGTGGGAGAAACCAGGGGAAACCCACACGGACATGGGAAGAAAATACAAGCCCCGCACAGAAACATCCATCGGCCTGGCAAGGACCAGAGCCGGCAGTGCTCTTGCTGTGCCAACAGTGCTAACTGCTTGGCCGCCGTGTCTCCCAAATCTATGAGAAAAAAGGAGGAGAGGGGGGAGGAAGGGGGGTTTCATCTAGGCGAAGATAAATGTGGATGAAGACTGGTTATTTATTGTAACTTAGGAATCATATGATTGGGGGATTATGATTAGCTAATGTGGGACCGGCTGTGGTAAATCATAAGAATGTGATCTTCTCGAAATTAGTTTATAAATAAACTTCACAAATTTGACATTGTTATGATAACTTTACTTTACAAATACGTCACAATCAGTCATAACAGCACTTGTCATAAATCTGTCATAAACATGATCGTCTGGGGGCCATTATTATTATGTCATACATAATTTTCTGATCACGTTTTCAGTAGGCCTGTCACAATAATCAATATGTCTACTTATTGCACAACAAGTAGACCTCAATCATTTTTGGTGATGCAAAATACTGTATATCGCCCATACATAAAAACTAATTCTAGCAACATTTTAGCTGACAAAAAGACTTAGACTTAAAAAAACACTATAGTATTTACTATAAATTACTTTAGTATGTTTTCATGTGGGTGTCTGACAACTGAAAGTTCATCTGGTAGCTGATATTGCGGCCTCTGTTACTGTAACGTGGGAGTGAACACTGGACAACGGAGGGAGGATCCTTATGCAGGTCTTTGAACAGGATGGTCAAGCAAGCAGTGGTTTAAACAGGAACAAACAGATGTATATGGACAATCCAGAGTTGAAATAGCAGGCAAGTGGTCAGAAGGCAGGCAGCAAACAGGAAAAATCAAACAAAACATAGCAAGGTCTAACACGGAAAGCAGGACAAGGGAAAACGCGTCGTAATGTTCACTATACAGTTTACAAGACTCAGCAATGACTGTGGGTTTCTGTGCTGACTTTATAGTCCATGTAATCCATACACTGTCAACACTCCCATTTTTCCCGGGAGTCTCCCGTATTTCACATATATCTATCTTGAATAAAGTTCATTCCCTCACACAATTGACGCAATATTCAAATCTTGTAACATATTTTACCTCAGTCTGGCAACATACGATACAACTCAGGTGCGCTGTTGATTTCAGCAGTAGCAACAAGCAGCTGCGTCAGTAGTAGTACACATGATGGAAAGAAAAGAGTCAGGTTGTGCTATACATGTAAATTTACCAACATGGACGAAAGAATTCAAGTTTCTGTCTAGAAGCCACCTTGACGATGCCCACACTTTCTGCAAGGTGTGACGTATTGATATTAATGTCGGACACAGTGGGAAAAATGACATCACTCAGCATGTGAAATCACAACGGCACTAAAATTGTAAATTGTCCAATGTGCAATGTCCAAATTGTCCAATGTTCTTTAGAGAGTTTATTGTTATCGCTTCGCTTTACAAGACCTCATTATTGTTGTGTATGTTGAATATTAGATCACTCCAGGGTTTCAATAACTTATGTTCATTTTAATATAAACTTCACTTACAACATAGCACTCTCATTCAGCATTTCACACGCGCTTCCTTGTTCCTTATTTACCTATAGCATCTCACGAACCAATTTGACTGACACTTGTTCTACCCAATAAGAACATAGAATGCCCTGCTTGTGCAACACCCCCCACCCCACCCTGGTGATAATCTCCCGGAATTTCAAAAGCAAATGTTGGCTGGTATGATGTAATCAGTCCATGAGCAGCATCAGCTGTGGGAGTATAATCAAATGGGGACTTGGAGCAGGTGTGTGTGTGTGTGTGTAGGTGTGTGTGCGTGTGTGTGTGTGTGTGTGTGTGTGTGTGTGTTGCATGACTGGATCTGTAGTCTATTTACAGGCAGATTTGTTGTTAATGTGAATGTTTTCCAGCAATCTATGGTGGTTAGATCGCTGGTGATCACGACAGTTACTTGTTTACCTTGCACTTTTTTGTTAACAATTACTATTGTTAACAAAATACCAATACCAATATATCGTACAACAAAAAATAGATATCATCGCAGGTGTAGTTTTCAGTAGAACAAACTGTATTTATCATTCAAATTTAAAGTGTCATTACTCTGTCTAATAATTTTTATTGGCGTAATTAATATTTAAAGACATTTTAATCACAAATTCAGCTTATGCCACTGTAGTTAGGGTAAAAAAAAAAAGATTCCGTTAAAAAATTTATGACATATTTATAACGGCTTCATGACAATCATGTTTATGACAGATTGATGCCTGATTCATAGAGGCTTCAGCGTCAATGCTTGATGTCTGAAGTTGGAGCTGACTGGATTGTCATAGCCAATGAAATTAGTCCATAATCGGCTACTGTCTGAGATAGGGTATTTGCATCTGATTGGCTGACACTTCTGTTGGAGCTTGAAAAGTTATGAAGTTCCCAACTTCTGCAGCGAGCAACGCCATTGAAGCGGCTCTGAGAGATCTACAATTCAGTTTGTCAATGCTTGACGTCACCTATTCAAAGTAAATGGGATGTGTTGACGCTGACACCCCATGTGAATGTGGCATTAGGATTGTTTCTTGGTAATGTCAAGTTGTCATGACAAAGATAAAACATTTTACATTTACATTTCTGGAGATGGCGCCACGGTGGCGTAGTGAGTAGCACGTTCCCCTTACAGCAAGAAGGTCGCTGGTTCGATCCCCGGCTGGGCCAGTTGGCATTTCTGTGTGGAGTTTGCATGTTTTCCCCGTGGTTGCGTGGGTTTCCTCCGGGTGCTCCGGTTTCCCCCACAGTCCAAAGACATGCGGTACAGGTGAATTGGGTAAGCTAAATTGGGTAAGCTAAATTGTCCATAGTCTATGAGTGTGAATGAGAATGTATGGATGTGTTTCCCAGAGATGGGTTGTGGCTGGAAGGGCATCCGCTGCGTAAAACAAATGCTGGATAAGTTGGCGGTTCATTCCGCTGTGGCGACCCCAGATTAATAAAGGGACTAAGCCGAAAAGAAAATGAATGAATGAATGAATTTCTGGAGATCACAAACTATGTAGCCAGAAGTACGAGTGGCTGCATTTTGTCTTTAGAACAAACACTATAGGCCAATATGGTGCCGTATGGTTACCTCCATACTGTATGAACGGCTTTCCCGCTGTTACGTTTGTCCAGTTAGCTCGCCATGTACGTCAGTAGACTTTAGATGTAGAGGAGTGAACCATTCCGAAAGATTTCAAGACCGATGAAGAATGGTTCCAGAAAGCGGATAAGACAAAAAAAAAAAAAAACATAAAACATAAAACAAAATAAAATAAACAAGTAAATAAAAGGGTGAGACTGTGTTAAATCCGAAAACGTGGTAAAAATCAGGTGAGGGCTTGTCATTTTCTGTATTGCTTTTTATAACTGTCGGTTGGGTTTAGGGTCAATATCAATGCTAATCGGTGCTTTTGAAAACACTATTGGTTGGGTGTAGGGAAGGAGGAGGGTGGGTCAGTCATTTAGTCAGTCAGTTGACAGTGGCCTCTGATAGATTTACGTCAGAACAGCAGGCACGAATGGCACTGACGAGAGAAATTTGACATCTCAAAAGTGTACACAGTAGTCTCTGGTGGATTCGCAAAAACAAACAAACAAACAAAAAAAAAAAACAGCTCCTGGGATGTATTTGGTACATTTAACCATAGGTTTTCAAAATGAGCCTGGGTTGACAAAAACAGATTGTGATGTATTTGTTTATGGCAAGTGGTCAAAACAAACAATGTCATCTTTTTACATTTAAAATGACTTAATGACAGTTGTTATATGCATGCATAAAATCTCATCCACATTCATGACATTCATCAAGGATTAATGACACCCCTTCAAGTAATGTTTTATGTATTTAGTTCTACATACTTGTTTAATAAATTAAATTGTTATTTTTATATTGTTTTACATTTTACCTAAATTATTCTATATTTATATTATCTTATGAAGCCACACCTTTCAGGATTTTTAATTCTTGTGTGGATAGTTGACAGAAATACAGTGGGCCTTTCACATTGTCCATCCAAACTTACAACAATCAATTTGTGTTCTCTACCAAAGACATAAGTCTGGTAATTTTGGGCTGATTCATTTATCAAGGTATCTTTTGCAAAAAAAAAAAAAAAAACCTATTCCCTGTATGATTGGCTTCAGTGAGCACATTATCACTCTGATGTGAATATTTGGATGAGATGATTACACAATGGATGCAAAGCAATTACTCGGCAAGACGGTCAAAACACAAGACATTAGCCTCAAATGTCTATTGCTTTTCTTCCTTCCGTGTCTTTAACAGGAGAAATTAAGGATGAATAATTCTCTGACAGAGACCTGAAAGCTTCAGCCATTTAAATTCCCGACCAGCACCTCTTGGATTCTCTTGAAGCGGGAGAGGGAGATGGGAGCGATTGGTTCTTGATAGCTGGAGATGCAATTATAGATCACCCCATGTACAGCAGAGACGCAGTTATTCTTCGTTGTTCTCTTCTGACTTGATTACCTTTGGTGTGTTTGATCGTTTGCTTTGTCTCACCCTTTGGCTTCAAATCGGAGGAGGTCAGTGAGCTTGGCTAATGGAAAGAAGATTACAGCCATTTTAGCAGTTCAGAAGTCAAACGGGCTGAAAACTGCTGTCATACAGTACAATGAAAACACAGCTCTGATTGGGGTGTTCTCCATTCTACAGCTGCTGAATTTGTTATATTCTAGCTATCAACTGGCTTATGTCATGCTACACGTGAATTCACATGAATTCATATAATGTAATTCATAACTTTTCACCCCCTTATGTAAACATCACTGGGGGTTTGAACAGATTGTACAAAATTTGAATGAGTGCAAAATATGAATTAGCTATACAGCTACTGTCATGATTATTAAAGGTTCAGTATGTAAGTTTGACACAACTAGGTATTGCTCTTCTGGATCAAAACAAACACAAGCACAGGTTGTCAAATCAAGGACAGGAGAGAGAGATTTAAACTGTGTTCTAAATGAAAGCAATGGCACGTGATAGAAGGAATATTAAAAGGAGCTTTAAAAGGAGCTTTTGTCGTAACCAACACCTCGAATTGATATATTAGAAATGGCTTCTATTTCTCACAGCTGAACAACAGAAAACTATGACAATGATTACCTCAGGTACACACCTCATGTGCTTTATTCAGTGTTAAATGCTAACAATGTGAGTTTAAATGCCATTTTACATGACATATATTGCCATATACTGAAAGCAGCAGCAGATAGTTCACCTCAGATCTTGAAAATAAAATAAACCGTTTGAAATTGAACTTTAGAACTAAACACATCAGTGATTGATTGCATTTAATGATTCTAAAGAGGGTTAATATGTATGATTATAAACCTTTACATTTTGTGAGCATATTCTGTGCTTCTTAAATTTTATCTGGTGCAAACAGCCAAAGGCAACCACCTAGGCAACCTGGGGTGCTGAAATACAATTAGCTAAACTGGCATAGGGCAGGTTAAAATTACCAAAACAAAGACATTATTCCGGCACGAAAAACACATTTTCAAAGCAGAATATCTGACTTCAGCACTGTTTTTCAGATAAAAAGTATGTTCACTTGGCATGTTTCATAAATATCTGCAAATATATGATGGTATTTTTATGCTTTAGAAGAGTCAAAAACTAACAAACAGCACCTATAAAGTGCTCAGCACACTCCAGCTATATGTACACTCTACCAGCCATTCACTTGGACAACACCTTCCATCTTTCTTTGCACCTCACATCTAAGACAGTTCACCAATCTGGACACTAATACACACAGACAAGCTGTTCCTCAATTCCAAGACTGCAGAGAATGGACTTGCGTTCTTGTGAAGACTGTTCTTGCCAGGTTACCTCAGACGAACGAACTCGGGAGACCGCAAGAACATAGAACTTATCCTCTGAACGCATGTGCTCTTCCTGACAGTCACATGACATACACACATTTGTAACGAGAAATTATTTAAACATTACAGCAAACATACAACAGTTTATTGTTTTCCTCATTTCAATATATTCATTCATTCATTAATTTTTTTTCAGCTTAGTCCCTTTATTAATCTGGGGTCGCCACTTATCCAGCACATGTTTTACGCAGCAGATGCCCTTCCAGCAACCCATCTCTGGGAAACATCCATACACACTCATTCACACACATACACTATGGACAATTTAGTTTACTCAATTCACCTATACCGCATGTCTTTGGACTGTGGGGGAAACAGGAGCACCCAGAGGAAAACCAAGCAAATGCGGGGAGAACATGCAAACTCCACACAGAAATAGCAACTGACCCAGCCAAGGCTCGAACCAATGACCTTCTTGCTGTAAGGTGACAGCACTACCTACTGCGCCACCGTTTCGCCTCATATATATATATATGTATATATATATATATATATGCACAAAAACCTAATATGAAATTTAGCAAATAAACACCCTTAATGTGTTTATGCCTTTATTACGACTTACTTTCATGGTCTCATTTAGGGAAACTCCTAAGACAAATAAGTGATATCTCTGAACAGATTAATAATTAAATTAAATCTGTTAATTATAAATAATAAACAGGTATAGAATGCTGCGCTTCCCACCTTCATTATTCAGCTGCAATGACTTCTAGTTTTGTGCTCAAGTCTGCTTGCATCCTCGATATCAAGAACACAGCTTGGACTTTCACACATCCTTTGTTCTAGCAGTAATGAGTTTTGGAACTGAACTTTGACAGTTAATGAAGACATTACACGAGAACACGGACACAAGATCGCTGAAGAACACATATTGTAACAACCACAGAGATACAGATCATTGACACTGATTACATACTCATTAAATACTGCAAAGACCACACTCACACACCTACGTTGTTGGCAGGGGCGCCGCTAGGAGGGAAAAAGTTAGGACGATTCTAAGGGCCCAAGCAGTTTTGGGGCCCCCAGAGATATTATAAGGGGCCCTAATGACACTACCCAACGCATCCCCGCAAAGGTTGCCATAGGGCCCCTGCCAGCCAGCGGCGCCCCTGGTTGTTGGATATTGTATTATGTCATGGACTTCACTCATGTTTCTGCTTGACTTGTTTTGATTCTCACACTGTTTCATGTGTTATGATTGTTTGCTGCCTGTGTCAACTTTGCCCGTTTATTGGATTTACTTGTGATGAAACACTGAAACAGAAAAGGCAAATGTATCAAGGCTTCAAAACATTGAGAACTTGGATAAATAAACAAATCCGTGAAGCATGTGTTAATTCAGTGAATTTGTGGAGTGGTTAGTGTTCCTGACTGGCATGCAGACATGATGGGATTGAATCCAGGGTAAAGCAACTACAGTCATGTAAAATTTTGATTTTTATTGCTCTTGCTCTTGTGTTTTGTTGTAACATTGGTCCAAGATCTGAATGTAGATATCAGAATGTTACTCTTTGTAGATAAATACAGTTTTCTGCAAAGGTTTGAGCACCCCTGATAATTTTCATAATTGCAAGCCTTAGCCTGCTGGCCTTTCAACATAGCAATTTTATTTGGATGTATTTTATACCCTAGGGTAAATTCTACATTTCAGTTCTGACATAAAATTTATTCAAACAACAGATGCAATGCGATTTAAGTCATAACAAAAACAGACAGGTGCTGTAACATAAAACATAAAAACAGTATTTAAGCAGAATAATGACATCAATCTTTTGTACAAACAGAAAATAATAGCTTCTAAATAATGCCTTGTAGACACTTCTTATAGTAAAAGATAAGTCCCTGAATTCGTGCTGAAGGCATTTTGGACCATTCTTCATTGCAAAAATTCTCCAGTTCAGCCCTTTTCAAATCAATCCATAGATTTTTGATGGTTTTCAAGTCTTGGGCCTGGGATGGCCATTCTAGAACATCGTATCATGTCTGAGTATGAATTCCTAGGCAGATCTGCAACTGTGCTTTGGGTCATTGTCTTGCTGAAACATCCAACCTGCCGTAACTTCAGCCTCTTGACTGATTCATGAACATATTCCTGAACGTGTTCTTCAGACTTTGCTGATACTGGGTGTAATCCATGCGACCTTGAACTCTGACAAGGTTTCCAGTACCTGTGCTTGCCACACATCCCCACAGCATGATGAACCCTCCACCATGTTTTACAGTAGGGTGCAGGTTTTTGTCATGGAATGCTGTGTTCTTTTCTATCATGCAAAGCGCCTATGGTTGTGGCATCTGTCCAAAGTATAGTTCTCCAAAATGAATCAGGATTGTCCAGATGAGCCTTTTCATACCTCAAATGACTCTTCTTGAGCTTTTTTGCAGGTGGTCTGTGGTCTGTCTGTGATCATTCTAACCATTATTCGCCTTTGCCTTTCAGATATTTTTCTTGGTTTACCACATCTTTCCTTTACCAGAACTGTTCCTGTGGCCTTCCATTTTCTTACTATATTTCAGGTTTTGAATGCCATTCAAAAGAGAGGGTACCCAAACTTCTGCACAGACTATTTTTTCAGTTTCAATTTAATCGCACACATCTCAATACTGCTACACTGTGGATTTCTATCTGTGAAACATGACATTATCAAGCTTTCTCTTAAAAGCAAATGGCATTTCACTGCGATCTTCTCTTTTAAAGAAAGAGCAAATTACTATGCAGCCACAGAGGGGTTCCCAAACTTTTGCATAAAACTGTATGTGTTATTTTGGTCATTAAAAAAAAAAGAACCAAGTACAAGCCAGGATTCAAGCTTGCCTACAGAGCAGTTGCACTAAACAGTGTTCACAGCGCAATTGCATTTTTTGCTGGCACACTGACCACTAGACTATGTATGATTGAGTTTTTATTTTGTTTGCTGATTTTTTATAAACATCTGCACTTGGGGATCTTGACACAGCGTCTAATCATCAGTTTGGCATTACACATGGCTAGGATTGACCCTTTTTGGATAACCCTTTACATTATTGTTTGCACCTGTCTAGACCTCTGCCTACCAAACCATTCCTAATAAATATGCTGCATATGGAATTCCATCTCTGTTATCACTTCACCTCATAATAGTTACATAAAAGTTTTAAATTTGTGTAAGATTGTATTGAAATTATGCATTGGTACTTAATGCATTTATCAAGGCATCATTTGTTAAAAAGGTTCTGGCACGATTGGCTTCTGTGAGCTCATTATTTCTCTGATGTGGATATTTGAATCTGATGATTACATATATGATGCAAAGCCATTAAGTTACAAAAAATTAAGTATCTTTTATTTTATTTCAGTTACTTAAGTTACTAAATAGACCTGCAATTAATATTTTACATCTACTAGCAAGTTGGAGAGTTAAAGAAATTATTGAATTCTGAATTGAATTCTGAAATCTGAATTGAATTCTGTTTAGGCAGTATTTTTAAGTGCACTGTCCTTGAATCAAATATTTTTGATATAAGGTAATTACTTTTTTAGCATTTTGATAATCACAATCTATGAATAAATGCATGGTGAGTGTTGCAATTGTAAAAGTACAATGTTTATATTATTATTATTATTATTATTATTATTATTTTTAAAATATTTATGTTGGCCCTGGAATCATTCGTTTTTAGTTTATTTGTATATATATATATATATATATATAAATATATATATATATATATATATATATATATATATATTCACTTAGTCAGAGAAAATGCCCAAAAATTGTTTGAATTTGTAGAAAATGAATTATAATGTTATATAAACTGTATCAGGATTTGAGATTACTTATATTGTGTTATATTTTTGTTCATTTCAAAGAGCCCCTATTATGTTTTTTTTTTTTTTTTAATGATCTTCTATGCAGTGTGCAACACAGCTCTAATTGATTGAAACCATCCAGCTGAGGTTTAAAACTGAAAGAGCACCTTGCTAAAAAGATTCGACTCAGGGTCATTTAAAGGATTTTTCGTTCATCCGGATCTTTTGTCTGTTTGTATCCATGTTGTCATGAAACAATACCAAATATGAAGTGCTGGATCCGGTAAAACATGAACGTACCTTCCCTTTAAATGATATCAGAGTGCGTATGTGTGTGGGACTGATCATGACAGAAGATGAGTGAACGTTCTAGTGATTAAAGCAATAATTGACCCTGCGACAGGATATTCGTCGACCATGCGTTAAAGGAAGGATAAGAAAAGACTTGATGTTTGGGACTTTATCAGAGCTTGACAGGAACTTTATCAGTACACAGTTCATGGATCAGTTTCTTCCTCCATTTCACAAGTGTAAGTGCAATTAAAATGGTTGCCTCCTTGTTTTCTGTAGCTTGTAAAATATGTATTTAATTGTGATTTGTTACTTGTAATCACTCCATGTGGCTTGCACTGTATTTGGTAGACTCTTTATTTTCACATATCACGTCTAAAACCATGTTTGAAACGCGGCACATGCCGCTCTCTTTACCAATTTAAATGCGTTTGAGGGCTTTGTTGTCTGTCGTTGCTATGGCCACCATCAGCTGTTCCTGCATACATGCAGTGGTCAAGTTTTTAAATAATTCAGCTTTTGCCACTGTGTGGGTTAATATTGTGTGTTGTTGTTATTATTTGTGGTTAAGAATAGAGCAACATGCTGGTGTTTAACTGCATTGTTTTAATGCACTCTTGCATTGGGCTCAGACTCTGCACTCTGACCACTTCAACATGGTCAGAGTTGAAGAGTTGACCCCCCATAACCAAAATATGACCTTTTTTAATGCATAATAGGGGCTCTTAAATAGGATACTTCACCCCAAAAAATAATAAAGTTCTGTCATCATTTACCAACTCTTCACTTGTTCAGTTTCTTTATTCTGTTGAACACAGAGTAAAGTGTTGATGTTGTTTTTTTTGGGGAAGTCTGTGGGTGCCAGCAAACAGCATTGTTCAAAATATCTTTAAAATCACATGAGGGAGAGTAAATGATGAGGTTATTTAAATTTTGGGGTGAGCTATCCCTTTAACCTCTTAAAGTCGTCATCAACTTCCCTTTAATTTTTAAAGGTCCGTGGTTGCGCAAGACCCCTATAAGTGGTTCCGTTTGAAAGCGTAGAAGCTATATTTTATGCACATATGCATCACTTCGGTTTTTATTGTACTGTACAAAAGTTATTTACACTTAATTACACACTATTTTGGATAACCAAGCTGATATTTTTTGTTCATTTTCATATGCTTCATATATGACACACATATGACAGACATGTACAAGTCATAGCTCAAATGAAAGCTTATGCCAATGCCTATAAGATTCCAGCGTTTTTTTTACTGAATTATATTCATATATCAAACAGTTGCCGAATGAATCGCCATGTCTTTATGACGCAGGAGTGAAAACAATAAATTTATGATCAATAAGCAGGCCAAGATCGCACAGAAAGCCACAAATGCTACGTCATCTTTTACCTTATGCTGTCTGCTTCAAAACGAGTCCTTTCCCCGCTGTTTTTGAGGTTGTGTGCATAAGTAATCCTTTTATATGTCTGGCGTGGTCAAAACACAACAAATTATGTTTGTAAAAATAATGAAAATATGAAAAAATGGCCGATCTACGGCTTGTATATTACGAAAGTCTCTGCTTCAGCCGAGATATTATGGGATCAGATCGGCCAATCAGGACTGAGATACATTCTCTTTTGCACAGTTTGTTCTTGGAAAATAAAATGACAAAAAAGAAACTTTATGTGTCATTGATTTCTTTGATATAAAGTTATGAAAATTACCAAAAATGGGGAAGAGATAAAAAATACTGGAGTGAGAAAGTACTGGAAACTTATGTTGCTATAGCTCTCATCATGTAAAAGTAATAATTAGGAGGTAATGTGCCTTGTAATGTCTTGGATTTGCACTTTTCACAACTGGTGAACTTTGGGGATGTAAATGACCAAAAAGTAATTTTTCCACTATTTAGTTGAATTGCAATAATTCTGGCAAATTACATGATAGAAACAAAATTCTTTTTACTGTTGTTTGCTCCCACCTGCTGGTTTCAAGCAGAACTGTCTAGAGTTTTCTACAGCTCACACAGGCTCACTTACACACTTTTAAAAAAGCATTTTAGACCAAAAAATAAAAAAGCGCCATATGTTGAAGTGGTTCATCATGAGACAGAGAAAATATACAATATTATTTATTACATTCAGCAGTTTCTTCTGTAAATTCAAAGGGTTTTCTTTCCAATAACACTGGAATTTTTCATTTATACCACTGCATTTGGATATGGGAAGCTTTCAAAATTTGGTAGGTGGAAATTACATTAAAAAAATGGTATAGCACCTCTCATCAGTTGGAATACAATAACTTTTGCATAGATTATGATAGAAACATTTTTCTTTTTTCCTATGATTACTGACATGTGCAGGAACCACCAAAATTAAAAAACAGCAACCTAGACCACACAGAACCTAAAAGGTACATTTTCAAATTTGAGTTTACAAAAAAAAAATGCAAAAAGTGCCTCTGTTTTTTAGGTGTTTATTATAACACAGACAACATATACAATAGTTTTAATCACTTTCAACAGTGTTTTATGAAAATTCAAAGTGTTTTCTTTAAAATGATACCAAACTTTTGCATTTACACCTCTGCATGTGGATTAGGAAAGCTTTTAAATTTGGGAAGGCAAAATCCAGGCGGAAATCCCCAAAATAGCTCTTGACCTTAAGAGGCTAAATGAAAGACACTTATAGTTTCAATACTTGGATTTCTCAAGTCTACTGAGGTGAGCCCAGCAGTCAGTGACTGCTGCTATAAACCTCTCATGACTCAGTTTGTGTCCATGGTTTTGTACAGCATCAGTACACAAGTATAATAGTCCTTGTATGTGGGTGAGTTGGCAGCAGTCTCAATCAGCAAGAGAAACACATGTAGTCGACTGGAGCCAGTTAGAGCTCTTTGCTGCCTGTAATCAGCACAGCCAATCTGCCGTCCCACAGAGGACTCACACAGCGCTGATATATAGAGCTGCTACTTCCAATACACGGGTCAGCTTAACACACAACTAACAATGAATGTGTGCACAAGTTGGGAAATGCTGCCTTTGCACATCTATACTGAACTAGATAACAAACCAACATATAGATACTTTTAAATCCACATTTGATTGCTGTCTGATTCAGGCATGTGCAGAGGGGGTGGCTTTGGGTGCTTGAGCCCCTGCCCTTTTTTCTCCTGGAGAGAAAGTGCCCTTTTTCCTGGCGATAATAATTATTTTTTAAATACTACTGATATTATACTGTATAAGTTAATGCATGTTCTATTTAAGGACAGCCTTCCCTGTTAAACAATAAAAAACTAAATTTTGAAGTAGTTCTCGGTTTTAGTCTACCTGCTCCAAGCGAGCCTCGAACCAGCGATTTGGAAAGAAAAACCACACCACATGTGAGGTGAACGCCCTAATGAGGACGCTGTTTAGATTACTATTCAGTTCTTAACAGGTGTCAACAGTGGAGTAACGTCTATCAGCGCTTATATGCCAATGCATGCATCGGCACTGCACATGGACTGCCTCTGGGCCATAGCCTTACTGTCTGACCCTAACACACACTAAAAGACGGAGTGTGCGTAAAACAGCTGAACTCCATAACGACAGTGCGCTATGATCAACAGAACTGCCGATGTAAGTTCATCCGTCACTCATCTTGTATGGAGGTGAGTAACAGTTAACAAAAGATTACATAAGGCTCAAATTTAACGTCAGGTATTTATCTAAACGTTCAATAGCAAATAGGCTATTTTTGTCTTGCTAACATCTCCTGATTAACAACCATGCATGTAATAAGTTAGCTAAAGTTTCATAGGCACACTCAAAAAAAAAAAAAAATTGTTGAATGAACATGATTTAATCGTGGCATCCTTTATGCATCTAATCCAATCAAGTAAACCTGAACTGCTTTGAACGTGTTGTATGAACCCAATGCACATTTGTAGATAAAACATGGTTTCAATATGTCAGTCTAACTTCTTTGCAACTAATTGACTCAAAATGTTTGTATTGTGTTATTCTAATTAAATGTATTTTAATTTACTCAAATGTAACACTAAAGCTTTACTTTAACAATTATGTCTTGTTAAATCAACTAGTAAATCGTTTGTTCAATATTGTTTAAATTACATTGTTTAAATGACAGTACTATGAAGCAAGATTTAAAATTAAGTAAATCAACACAAAAAAGGACAGAAAACTAAACAGAAATATATTTCTTTTATTATAGCCTTTTGCAGGCACCAATCACATTTAAACAAATTTCTTCACTTTAATATTCTGATACAAAATGTTATATAATATCCAAAACTATAATATGTAACATAAAATGTATTAGAAACATTTAGCCAACAAAATAGCCTTGGCTCTTAAGAAAACAGATCCCCAAGCAATACCTGTAGGACTTTAACATTATTTTGTTCACAAATTAAGTTTAAACAGCTTTCTTCACTTTGGTACTCCTATTCAAAATGTCAAAGTATAAAATATATAGGAAACATGTAGCCAACAAAATAACATTGCCGAGACCGCGCATTGATTCTTCTTCTTGCTTTCTCCATATGGTGACATCCAAATGCACTACCGCCACCTACTGATATACGCAAAGTGACTCTCCAGAGTGAGAGTAGTCGATTTGATGCGTCTCAGTCTTATTGAATCAACATGTTCTGATCAAATTCATTTGATTATTTATTGATTCAGTTTCAAATAACATGAATTAATCATTTAACATACGTTAACTTGATTTGTTCTTTTCAAACTGACAATTTTTTATTTTGTAAATCCAATACATGCCTAGTTGATTTTTTTGAGTGCTCAATGGCTACTAGCTGAGGCTAATGGAGAAATGACAGCTGGATAGTGAAAATATCCCCCTCTCGTTTTTGCAGTCATTTATTTATAATATATAATGTTAATTGAAACTATAAAAACATGTACATGTAGGCTATCTATGGAAGTCAGGGGCTATCAGTGTGTCCTACATTCTTCAAAATATTTTATTATTTTGTTGTAACAGAAAAAAAAAAACAATAAAAAAAATAGATTGAAGAGGGATAATTCACCTTAAAATGAAATTGACTCCCCCTCAAGTGGTTCCAAATCTTTGTTTCTTATTTTGTTGAACACTAAAGAATTAAAGATTATAGCAGATATTCTAAAGAAAGCTGTAAACCTGAAATCATTGACTTCCAGAGCTGGAAAAACAAATACCATAAAAGTCAATGCTTACAGGTTTCCTGCTTTCATCAAAATATTATTATGTGTGTTCAACTGAAGAAAAAAAGTCAAATAGGTTTGGAACAAGTACAAGGTGAGTAAATGATGACAGAATTTTCGGTTTTAAATGAACCGTCTTTTTAAGGGTGAGTATATGATGAATTTAGTGTGAAATATCCTTTAATATATTTTATTTATTAAAGTACAATTATTATTATTATTTAATAAAAAGTGCCCTTTTTTCCACTTGAGCCCCTGCCCCTTAAAAGGTCTCTGCACGCCCCTGGTCTGATTGAATATAAAATTTTAATTTGTTGAGTTCATTCTCTAAAACAGAAAGTCATCAATTTAGAGGGTTTTTTTTTTCAACTAAACCCTTCAGTACTCAATTGTACAGTACAAACATGATTTCTGAAAAATGGTGTGGTGTACAATAGTGGCTTTTGTTTTGAAGCTGGATACTGTAAATTCATTCTCAAACGAATCCATACACCACCAGCTGGGTAAAGTGATACTTATGACATACCTGTCAACCCTCTCGTTTTTCCAGGTATTCTCCCATATTTTACAGTTCTATCTTGCTATCATCCTGTATTTCTACCATATTTTTTTTTGTCTTTCTCTAAAGGGTGGCAATAAACATTAAAGAGCCAATCCTCCCTATACACAGTCCATAACGCCAAACCACCAGGGGCCATCTCTTGCTCTTAAAGTCAGAAGAGTCAGTTCTGTGCTTTCGTTTTATTTAGGCATGAAACACTTTGAAATAAATATAAAAACGGCGGGATTCCCTTTCCTTTTCATTACAGGTGCCGTCGCTCCTCTTTTGCAATCCTCAAAACAGTCATATAGCGGTGCGTGACTGACAGCTGATGCGCTCCAAAGTGATAAATAGACGCTGTTTCCCAAAACGGATTTTGGGAGCGTGTTTGAACAAACATATACACATAATTAATAATAATAACAACAGCTAAAGATTTCGATCTTGATGGTTTTTTGTTTTTTTCAAGCACAACTTATTTTGTCCTAAATGAGCATAAAACATTAGGAAAGTAATCTAATGCTTTCATTATAACGATAGTTGTGTGTATTGTTAAAGTGACACCTGTTATTTTAAGTAATCGAACAAAAAATCTAAATAAATGAGACTCATTTGTTTCTCTTTATTTAGAATGTGTAAGTTAAAAAGTGTAAGAGAAAAAGATTAATGAGAATTGATAACTTGATTCTATTTCTTTATAATAGCTAATTTAATAAGCTAAACTGTTTGCTAGTGTATACAATATTTTTTTTTCTTTTGTAAATAATATTACATAAAAAATACTGACCATTTAACTCTTTATTTACAATAAAACAGCTCCAGAAGAACATATTTAATATGGAGATTTTTATCTCTTATTAGGGATGTTATCCCTTACCATGGTGGGCGTAACTTTTATTTTCACATCCCAATGTTGACAGGTATGACTTATGAGGTGAATCAATAGCTATGTTTCCATCCAAAGATGCAAATTAAATTAATGCACATAACTGGAATATGGCATATAAGATGAATAAAGCAGTGTTTTCATCCAAGTAGTCAAAGAAAACAAAATGGTCACTTCCTGATCAACTGGCGGCAAATATCAAAAGTAAAAATAGAATTTGCTGCGGTAGGAGAAGCTGTGTGATTTTTTTCTTTATTTGATAAATGACTTGTGTCTCAGAAGGCAGTATGCCGACACACAATGAACGCATGGTGCCGTTTGAAGACGTCAGACGTGGAGCACAGACGCTCTTTACAATTCTGGAGATAATAATATAATAACACACATACTTGCGTTTTTGAATGACCAAAACAACATTTTAGATGTTTTACAGTGTGCTTTGTACATTCACACACATTTTTACCATCACATGATCTCTTATTAGAAAATCACGTGATTTTTTAAATGCGTCTTGGCATTTCATGTGCTTATCCAAAATGCGCAAAAAATTGGTGGATAATAGAAATACCAACTGACCCACCCGAGGCTCGAACCAGCAAACTTCGCTGGTGATCGTGCCACCGTTAGCAAATTTTTTAAAAATAATATACAAACACTAGGTGGCATGGTGGCTCAGTGGTTAGCACTGTTACCTCACACAAGAATGTCACTGGTTCTCCCCGTTCTTGTGTGGGTTTCCTTCGAGTGCTCCTATTTCCCCCATAGTCCAAAGACATGCGGTATAGGTGAGCTGAATAAACTAAATTGGCCGACGTGTGTATGCATGTGTGAGTGAATAAGAGAGTGTATGTGTGTTTCCCAGTGCAGGGATGCGACCGGAAGGACATCCGCTGTGTAAAACATATGAGTAATTGTCAGTTCATTCTAATAGTATCTGGACGCAGACATGGATGTGCAAGCTGAGACTGCAAATCTCAGACTTGCAATGTCAGACAAAATGTGCTCAATGGAGCTGGTGATGTCACTGTGAGGGTTGGGGTTAGTAGTGGGGTTAGGTGTGGGCATTAAAAGGCATTGCATGCAGCTCACCTTGCAACTGCGTCAAGTCTGCATCCAAACCCCTCTTGTTCATTCCGCTGTGGCGACTCCTGATAAATTAAAGACTAAGCTGAAGGAAAATCAATATATTAATTTACAAACTCAATTTACTGACATCCAGTTGCAGCTAAATACACATCATGCACGACTGATGTATATACATATATTCAAATCAGGCCTTTGACTCTGTCTGTGCCAGTCAGACCCACCAACTCTTCCACTCAGGCCTCTAGCCATGACAGTGCCCCTCAGACTATCCACACCCATCAGTCACATCCCTCCGGCTCCAACAAGGTCTTCCATTCATCCTGCTCTACCTCCGCACTCCTCCATCTCCACTGTGGCCTTCCAGTTCCCTATCACTCAAGACCTTCAACTCTCCATTTTCACTTTGTTCTCCTCCACCACCTGCTACACTTCCATCATTGGCCCCCAGAATGATCTGCCCTGCATCACCTTTCCTCTCTTTGGCGCCTCCGCGTGCCATCTTCATAGTTGTAGCCTTGGTCCCAGCAAACACCTCTAGCTTCAAGTCCCTCCTCCCTCTGTCTAGCCTGCCCTGGTCCCTCCTGACATCTACATCTACATCCACATCCACCCTGTCCTTCCCCTGGTGGCTCCCAGATCCTTTGCCCTCCACCAGATTCCCCTGTATTGTCAGAACTCTGTGTTCCCCTGGTGCCATGTACTCTTGCTTTGTTTGTCTTCCAAGTGTTTGAGTCCATCTGCTCATGTCATAAGATTGCTTTGTTCTTCTTCCCACCTGTTGTTAGTATTTGCTATGTTTCACCTGTGTTTGATTTGTACCACCTGTTTTAGTTTGATTAATCTTTGTATAGTAGCCATGTGTTTCCTAGTGCCTGTCTATGGTCTTGTATGTCTTCACCTTGTCATTCCAGGTCTGTTTTGTGTGTTTTGTGCGATAATGCTGCCAGTTGTATCCTTAAACTTGTAAATAGTTACTCCATCATTCCCTCATCTTTCCTTGTGGCAGTGTGACTATGACTGGTTTTGTGGTCCAGGTCACTTATGTGTGTACATCTCCATAAAAATATTTTTAAAAATGCACCATGCAAAGATGAAAGATAGTAAATAACCTCAGTGAATTATTTTCCTCATGTATACAGTTTTTGGCTGTTACCTTATTGAGCAATTTGTTGTAAAGACAGGATGAAACCCTTTTTCAACATTTCAACCATTTGTTGGAAAGCTAAAGTTTCCCTAATTTGCTTTGGCTTTTCATCATCAAATATTTTTGTTCTTGTCGCTAGTTTTGAGCTTTTTGATCAGATAGTAAAAGCAATAGGGTGTACAGTACATTAAATAATTGAATTTATCTAAATTTCAAGGCAGCCATTATTTAAAAGATTTATTTTAAAGGGGTTAAATTAAATTAGATTTAATCTATGAGTTCTTCTATTGCTGTTCTTGGATGTACAACCTAATAGAGGAGCAAGGGATTTCGCTAAACCATCAGTCACTGCTCTTGATGTGAAGTTACGCCTTGTGTCATCATAAATTGTCAAAAACCTCAGAAAGCCACTGTTCAGCCTTTGTAAAGCGTACCGACAATGATACCACTGGCTTCTGTCGGCTTCTGATTTGAGCTTAAATCATTGCTCTGGAGGTTTGATATCTGAAAGTTTTTTTAAAGAATGTAATATCAAATACTGACAACTATTCATTTGTTTTATGTTTTGTTACTGATATGATAGCTAATATTCTATATCAAAGGCTATTCATGATTTGCAACTTTTAAATCAGTATGTTGATGTTGACTTCCAACTGAAATTAAATATTGAGTAGCAGGCAGGGCTTTCTTTTTTCACATCATTCTCTCATAGTAATCTAACAGTAAGAAGGGTGTGGTTAAGAATATTGTGGCTGAAACTGCCAAACTGACATCAGCTAAGAAGGACCACCACTCCTTATGTGGACGCAAATTGTTTGATTAAAGATTATCAGGAAAAAAATAATTTTCAGTGGATTAACTTGCATAAATAAATAAATCAAAATAAACAAAATAAACATGGGACATTTTTCATTTTCACTTTAAGTGCATTGCCAACCAATCTCAACACATTGTCAATGCTTCAGCTTAAGTATTTGATTAATCAGAGTATCTTGTGAAAAGTTCAATTGCAAGGTGATGTCTTTTTAATCGTTGTTTTGTGTTGTGGTGAAGGTGAAAGACAATCAGTTTCGAATGCGTGTGTCCTCTAAATGCAAATGTTGTCATCGTTTTGGATAGTAGCACTCGCTGTAATGTTCTCTTGAGTTTGGAGAGGCAGGTGCATGGTTCTGAGAGGTAATTATACTAAATTATGTTAGTTATCCACATATATTTTTAGAATTAATAAAGAGCCCCTATTGTTTTTGAAAATGACCTTCCATGCAGTGTGCAACACAGCTCTAAGTGAATGAAAACATCCAGGTTTAAATTAAGGTTTAAATTAAGGTTTAAATCTGAAAGTGCACCATGATTAAAACGTTTGATTCTTTAACAAAATAGACGACTCAGAATCGAATAAATGAATCAGGTTGGGTTTGGATCTTTTGCTTGAACGCGTTGACGTTGATGCGGTACCATAAACAAATATGAAGTGTTGCTTCCGGTAAAACGTGAACACGCCTTTCCCTTCAGACACTAGTGGAGCTTGAGGATCACTGGACTGATTATCACATGAAGATGACGCTCACTGACAGATGGATTTAGCTAAAGGGATAAAGTTAATTTTCACAAAAATACCACGCTAGAGCCAACCATGTGCTGTTTGTTCCTGACATTTTTCAGATTTTTGATACAATGATCTATGCTGCAACGTGGGATTCGCTAGCTGTTTTGCTATTAAAGGAAGGAACAGCAGAGGCTATAATGTATAGCACTTTGTCAGACTTTGACAGGGACTTTGTCAGTAACAGTTACAGTTCACATAGACCAGTTTCTTTTATCTCTGGATCATAACATGTAAGTGTAATTTAAAATGTTGCCTCGTTTTGTGAAGTTTGCAAAATATGTTTAATTGTGCTTTTAACTTGTAAGCGGTCTGCCAGGCTCGTAATCACTCAGTTTAAAACTTTGTGGGGCTATTCATATATCATGTCCAAAACCATGTTGAAAACAAGACGCATACTTCTTCCTTTATCAATTTAAATGTGTTTCTGATCTCACGATCCTCTGCCATTCGTCTTTGCTATGGCCATCATCAGCTGTTCCTCACAAGCACAGCCTGGTCAATTTTCAAAATAACTTCAAAAAGCTTTGCTACTGTGTGGATTAATACTAAATGTGTGCTGTTGTTATTACCTGTTGTTATTATCTGTTTTAAGAGTAGAGTAATGCGCTGGTTTTTAACTGCATTGCTTTATTGCATTCCGCCATCGGGCTCTCACATACTCCTTGTGCTACTTTATAGGCATGAAGGGCGTTTCTCTCTGTCTTTCGCTGAACCCAGTCAACTAATAACAACAGACTGGGTCATCGGACCAATCAGCACAGATTAGCTTTGCACTAAAGGGGGGTTTGGGAACAAATAAATCACTGAGCATATCATATGAGAGTCGTTGGGATAATTAGGTAAAAATAAATGCATAGTACAAGACAAGGAAAGTGTTTTTTGATCAAAACCGAAATATGACCTTTAATAATGCAAAATAGGGGCTTTTTAAAATAACATTTGAGATACTGTAATTACACTTTCTGTGCTTGTGTGCTGGCCTCTTATCCAGGTAAATTTACTAATTTTTAATGTGCATCAAGGAAGTCCATTCTGTTATATTAGAATTAGTATTTTGCATATGCTTTTATTGTATGAATATATATATATATATATATATATATAGCCCTATATATTAGGGCTGTCCAAAAATTAATCGTGATTAATCAAATCCTAAGTAAAAGTTTAACATAATATTTGTGTGTGTACTGTGTATATTTATATTATGAATATTTAAATACACAAATGCATATACTTGATAAAATGTTGGTTTATATTTAGATATCTAAAAATTATATGTGTATGACACAAATTTTACATTTGAATATGATGTAACTACTTTGATGTAAGTTTTTTATATATAGTTTTGGCTTCTATGAATGTGTTTATCACATATACATAATAAATATTATGTCAAAACAAACTTTTATTTTAGATGTAATTAATCACGATTATTTTTTGGACATTTGAACATATA
>CAIGQQ010015130.1:1238083-1275556 GCA_903798035.1 Danio albolineatus
TAACAATCCAAGGTGGGGCCAATATGGGGCCAAGATAGGGCCCAAGTGGGGAACCCATGTACAAACCATCTTGGCCCCATATTGGCCCCTCCTTGAATTGTTAACTGGGTTATGAGTGGGACCTATGTGGGTCTTATACGAGTTAAATAAATGATTAATTGATAAAAGCAACATAAATATATTAGGTAATTGTCAGTTTTCTGCTTGAATATTCCACTTTTCATTCATCTACAAAATTACAAAACATGAAAGACACAATTAAAAAACAAATGATCAGAAATTAAAACAAAGTAGTTCAGTATATCAAATACTTTATTATAATTCAGACATTTTTAATAAAACTTCATGTTTTTGTAGTGCTAAGCACCAAACATTACCAATTTATTTTAAAATAGGGTACAACAACCTAACAGCTGGTTTTACATAAACTTATGTAACACTTAATAAATCAGTCTAATAAACAAAAACAATAAACAGTTAAGAAATGAAAACGTTGTTATTACATATTTCAAAACCATCAGAAACGTATTCATTTTTGCTACACAGACATTTTTTATAAACAGCTAAAATAAGAAAAAAATCAATACAAATGGAGCTTTTTAAATTCAAGTTGTCTGAAAAGTAATTATTAAACTTTAAATGGAGAGTCACAAGTTTTTATTAGTATTATTATTATTAACAACATTGTTTGAGTTTTAGAGATAAATTTAAGTCTTTTAGGTTTACAGCAGGAGAGCCAAAGCCATGGAGGGCCACAGTCCTACAGATTTTAGTTTCAATCCTCCAACACACATACAATCTAGTTTTCAAATAAGCCCGAATGGCATCATTAGCTGGATGAGGTACTTTTAATTAGGTTTGGAGCTAAATTCTGTAGGGCTGTGGCCCTCCAGGATCAGAGTTTGACATCCTTGGTTTAAATCAATAGAATAGATATAATAGTTTTAAATTTAGAGCGAACCGACCCTTCTAAAAACTCAATGACAACATTAAACATAAAAACTCCATTGTTACAGTACTTGGTCTCAACACAATTTGTATAGATGGACATGTCAAATGATTATATGTGTAAACTTTTGTTTCTATAGGTGGACTAAAGAAGACTGCAGAAAGAATGGGCAGAAAGAGCAATCAGGTCACAGCAGTCTTCTTTAGTCCACCTATAGAAACAAAAGTTTACACATATAATCATTTGACATGTCCATCTACATACTTTGGTTACATTTTATTTAATAGTGTCCTTGTCACAGAATAGGTACATTTAAGTACTCAGTAATATGAATTAACAATACTTGCTATAGGGTTAAAAGGTTAGTTCGCCCCAAAATAAAAACTCATTTACTCACCCTCATGTTTTGCCAAACCCTTAAAACACAACTGAAGATATTTTTTTTATAAAATCTGAGAGATTTTGGTCCCTCCACTGGAATGAATTTCTTTTGGGTTTGTACTGACAGAAGGCTAAGTATATATAATGACCGTTTTCATTTTGGGGTAAAGAATTCCTTTAGGGTCTGGATCAGGAATTGATTTACATTAGTTGCATAAATCAAAGCACAATTTATTTCTACAATAATAAGTACATGTAAAATGTAACATGAACACTAAAATAGAGTGTTACCCATATTTGTTAATATTTACTCCTGTGTAAAAGAGAAATCCTTTCCAGCTCTAACTGCATATGATTGGCTTCTGTCTTTCACGTGATAAATTAACGATCTAATTGAGGATTCGAGAGATGAACGGATAAAATAATTTTCCGGCTCTGACTGTATATGATCGGCTTCTGTCTTTCATGTGATGAACGAGTCAACCCCGATAGTGGCCTTGAAAAGTGAACTAATCTCCTCCACCTCCAAATGTGCGCACGCGCGAATGAACGAATCACTCCGGCTCGTCGTTCACGACTCACATAAAAGATTCATTTAAAATGAATGAATCATTCAAGAACTACCCGTCAATAGTTCAAAAGCAGCATTTGTCCGCTTTTAGGCGCAAGTTATGTCGGATACATTAAACACACTATGAAAAATGGCGGCTAGATGGCCACAAAATGCATTATAAAAGAATAAAAAACAACAACTGAGAATCCTAATTCATCGATATGAGGCAATACCTAAAACTACACCTTTCACGCTACATCTTCAACAAAAATAGCATGATTTAAGCCTTACAAACTCCGACGCGGCTAGAAAATAATCGTCATAAAGGCTAAAGTGTTTAAAAGGTACTTTAACCTGTCAAAACGATGTTACCAATACTTGAAAGCGTGAATAATAATCTAATTTTTTAGAAAACATGCCTTTTACCTGCTTATTTTCGCTCCGACTCGTCCTGTGTGAACCGTTAAAAGTAGACTCCGGCCCGTGCTGCAGCTCCACTGTGCCAGTGTATCCCTGCGCCAGTGCGGGAATGCCTTTTATTTGAATAATTACATTTATACAATTATAAATGTAAATATACAGTTATTTTCATTCAAGATCAATGACAGATAATATAATTATAATATAATTATATTATAGTATGTAAAAAATATCCAAACTAATATTTGAAGGCAACAGGACTACTTCGAGCGGAAGGTGCGTTGATTTCAGAGTAGGTCCCATGAGAACGATTTAAATCTAGAGTTAAAAAAAAATAAGTTTTATGATTGTCCCTGTTGTGCATTAAAAGAAAAAAAAACATTTTGATTGGCAGGGCAACATTGTATTAATACTTAACAAATTTTCATTTAAAAAGTAGGGTAATTTCTTATCAAATCAATTTTTTTTTTTTTTTTTTTTTTGCTGCTTTTTTAAGTTAAGAATAAATATTAGTAAAATCAAATAATTTCGAGCTGGGCACTTCTGGTAAATTTGACATAAATGTGACTATTAACCAAACGTTTAAAGGTGTAAAGATGTATTTTAAGTTTGTGAAATATTTTTTGACCACATCACAAAGGTCCTATATTTTTATAGATTGGAACCCACAATGTGAATCACACTGAACCCTCATAAACTGCCTATTTTCAGCCCCTGCTCGAGCAGGGAAACAGATCTATATAAAGGTCCCCATAAATTTCTAATTTTTAGCCCATGCCCACATAGATCCCATAAAGGTCCCATATGTTCAAACCTATATGGGACCCACATTGTGAAACTCACATGGGACCCACATAAATTGCCCATTTTTAGCCCATGCCCACATGTAACCCATGCTGCCCATATATAACCCATATGGGGCCCACATATCAATGTTGGCTGGGTTGTGTGGCTTCTAACATTGTTAACTGTTTTGAAATGTGGTTGCTAGCATTTCTAGCCAGTTGATAGCATTGTTGTGTGGCTTCTGACATTAACTGGTTTGAAATATGGTTGCTTGCATTTCTAGCCAGTTGCTAGGATTGTTGTGTGACATTCTAACATTGTTGTTACAAGGTTGTTGGTAGGATACTGTGGGTTGTTAGCAATGCTAGGTCACTGTTGTCATTGATAGCTTGTTGCTATTGTATCCTTTATGAAACTAAAGTTTTGTTTGTTTGTTTGTTTGTTTGTTTTTAGCAAAATTGTAGTAACCAGTAGGGCTGTACAATATATAGTTTCAGCATCGATATTAGAATGTGCGAGTCTGCAATAGTCAGGATCTGAAACATTGAGTTAAGAATATAATTAAGCATGAGCCACATTTTAGAACACATGTGATTTGGGGAGTCATAGCAAAGTTTGACGGAGCAAAAGAGTTTTATTTAGATATCTTTTAATGCCTGCGACTATATGATTTCTTGCATATTTAAACCATTTGTTCATGCAAAAGTATAAACTTTATCAAACATTAATTGTATTTGTTGTAAAGCAATGGCTATACAAATCACATTCAATGCAATAAACTTACTGTAGTGGTATTTTCATTGCTAGATGATTTGCAAGCTTGCTAGAAATTTTAAGTGGTTTCTAGTAATTTAAAAGGTGGTTGTACATCTACAAAGGTGTTTTTTCTTTCTTTCTGTGGTTCTGTAATGTTCTGTGGTGTAGATAGTTGCAAGTGTATGATGGGTGGCTGCCAGTGCATTTTACTGTGGACTGTTTCTAATACTACACAAGGTGTTTCTCTTCTAATAGGTACTGTAGTTGAGAAGGCTTTGGTGGTTGGATGCTAAGGTATTGTGGTACAGTAGGTGATAGAGCATTACATGACGGTTGCACGGCTATTGCTGGTGCATTAGTGGTCTGTAATTACTAGTATTTCTCGTGAATAGTCACTTTCTATTTTTTAATTGTTTTAACTACGTAAAGGTGGGCCAGTTGGCATTTCTGTGTGGAGTTTGCATGTTCTCCCCGTGGTTGCGTGGGTTTCCTCCGGGTGCTCCGGTTTCCCCCACAGTCCAAAGACATGCGGTACAGGTGAATTGGGTAGGCTAAATTGTCCGTAGTGTATGTGTGTGAATGACAATGTGTGGATGTGTTTCCCAGAGATGGGTTGTGGCTGGAAGGGCATCCGCTGCGTAAAACAAATGCTGGATAAGTTGGCGGTTAATTCCGCTTTGGCGACTCCGGATTAATAAAGGGACTAAGCCGAAAAGAAAATGAATGAATGAATGAATGAACTACGTAAAGGTTTATTATTACTGGTTAGATGGTCTCCCAACATGGTCATATCTGGTTTTAGAGAGGTTTTGACCACCTTATTTTAGCTGATCAGGCACATCTAAAAACAAGCTGAAATAAAGCTTGTGTATTTTAGCCAGGCTGGCAGAACAGCTACTTCCAGCTTAAACCAGTTAAGATCAGCCAACCAGCTTATGCTCATATTAGCACAAATGTCCTAGCTTGAAGGCTTTGGGTAATTTCTAGCATTGCTAACTTGTTGGTGGGTGTTCATACGTGGCTAAGGTGTTTTAGGTTGTTCTTGGATTTTTTTGAGTAGTTGCTAGCTAGTACCTAGCTTGTAATTAGGAGGTTGTTCAAATGGTGGAGATGTTGGCTAACATTGTTATCTGCTTCCTAGAATGTGCTTTCTAGCATTGTACTCTGTTTTGTACTGTATTTAACTAAGTTGCTAAGATGTTGCAGGTAGTTTCTAGTATATTAGGTGGTTCATTTAAGCATATACAGATACTGATATAATCAGTGTAACAGTCAATAAAATGATTTTATTGCTTGTTCAAAGTACTTATTTAAAAAAAAAAAACTTTGTTTAATCCACTTAAATTTGTTAAGTTAACTTAATCGATGGGACAACATGAATGAATTGTGTAAAATCTTGCATTTTCCACAGTATAGGACATTAGTTGGTTGTCAAATATTTGACACCAATGTATAAATATCCAAGAGTGAATGAAACAAACATTTCCCTTTACAATAAAGAGTATAGAAATGGCAAATATGCTTGAAATTAGTTGAACAGCATGATTGAGTATTATGTGAAATTGGTTGGCAGTGAGCAACACATTTAGACAGAGAGTGAGCTCAGTGTTTAGTAGAGCACTGACCCACCTGCTGCTATTGATAATGAGCTCTAATCGGCTTATGCGTTTGAAATCTCTCCTGCCCTTCCGTATCTATTTACAGAGGAGGTGCGCTTAAGGTTTTACATTTGAGGGTGGCAAGATTGACCTCAATCAAACCTGGTTTAGTGTAACCTTGGGATGAAAATCTGTGCCTGTATAATGTATGGATTGTGCCTCGTTTTCAGGTGCAAGTTAAGGGTAATTGCATCCATAATGGTTCTTGTACCTCTCTAAAGCCTTCACTCGGGTCAGTCCTCAAGGCCTTGTTTACTGCTAGATATATTAAACTCAAGGATGTTTTCAGTGAGCACAGTTATTTATGACAAGCATATTTTGCTAACGTGTGTGTGTAGCTGCTATGCAGTAGGAGAAAGTGAAAATCGGCAAAAGACTCCTACTGTAGACCTTCTGCTGTGAAGAGATCATTTCTGCTCCTCACTACTCTTGTAAACTTAAGGCCGGGTCAGTGGGTCACAGGCAGCGTTGTGAAACCATGCTGTCCTGCCTTGACATTTTGACTTGCTGCCCGTGGTTTCATCAATCAGACCTTGACTGGCAAACTGTGAAGGCAGGACAACTAAATCAAGACTCTTAACTAGGCTGAGATGCACTAAAATATGCTAGAACTTTTTTACAGTCTTGTTTTGCATCTACTCTTTCGTTGTTTAGTAATTACATGAACTGTGTAATAAACAGTGTTGAGCATATTCCTTTAAACGAAGGTAATTAGTTATAGTTACTAGTTACTTCTCACGCATAGTAACTGAGTGAGTAACTGAGTTACATAATTATGAAAGTAACTAATTATCAGAAAAAATAACTATTGCATTATTAAAAAAAAAAATCACGTTTTCTCAAATGGCAAAAAAATGTAAAACATCATACACTAATCTACACTATTTTAATGTTGTTGTGGGACAATGTGAGAGACAACCAACAAATTCAACATAACATTATAAATAGTATCATTACTATAGTTGCACAATAAAGCACAATAGATCAGGCGTCTCAAAGTTGTGGCCTGGGGGGCCAATTGCAGCCCACGGAATGATAGTTTACAAACCTTTACGATAGATGGTTACAAACCTTTATGAGTTTCCGTTTTCACATATATACAAAAGAGGATCATTTTTAAAAAATGCTATAAACCCGTGATCATCAAAGTAAATAGCTACAGGCATCCAGAATTTTCAGTTTTATGTGAACTAAAATACGCATTCAATCTGATGGGGCCTGATCAGCCATTTTTCACTCTCAGGAAATCTGTCCGCTCTCTAAAGATGTAGGGCACTAAAGTGACAAAAAAAAGCTCACTTGGTGCAAGACAAGGCGCAAGACGTGTTTGGTATGATTTGTTGGTATTTTCAGACCAGCACAACAGTCATTTTTATGTTTTGCACCACGTTGTTTAAATAGCAAATCCATTTGCCCCACTTTGTAGACTGATGTGTTTGCTGGTCTATAAAGGAGGTGTGTTAAGACATATGGCATATTATTATTATAAGACATATTTTGAGGAATTGAAATAGACAGCACCATTGAACAATTAAAAGCTGGTCAAAAGTTCATCGCAGAGCGCATTATATGCAGGTCCAAACAGTTACATGTTGCTTAATACACACTGGATGTACAGCAATACACAAATATCTTTACCTATGAAAAAAATTAAAGGATTAAAATGTTACAAAAACTATTATTTTCTACATGCACATAAAAAAACCACTACCTCCATGCCTTACATTGGGGGGCTTTTTCAGTTAATTCATGACATTTTGCATTTGCATAATATCATTATTATTAGCAGAATTATTTATTATATGCATATTTATATTTGTTTTAATAAAAACAAGTTTAGATTTTTCCACCTATCGGGTTTTGAAGACATGCATCACCATATGGGGCATAAGAACAGGAAGTGTGTTTGTTTAAAACTCTTTTTTTTTTTACCAGACTTTGATATTATTGTTCATTTGTTCGTTTGAAATTAGAACTGAATTTAGTAATAGTTTAGAAACAAATCTTTGTGCTTAACAAATGAAATTAAATATGTACGCTAATGGATGTCTTCAATGCAGTGCGTACAACACCGTTTCCTTATCCATCAAAGTAAAGAAGTAAATTAAAGAGTAAAAGTAAAGTAAAGAGGCCGAATAAAGGAAGCTTGTACTATAACCTCATGTTGCAGATGGTCTGTTTTTCTGTTTTCTCGCTATAGTGAAGCGATCAGTCTGCCATCTAAATAGCAAATGTGCCAAGACTCTTATAAAACTCTGATTGGTTTTTTGCACGTTATGCTCAAAACACACCCATAATAACTTATAATTAATTAAAAGAATAAGCACAACCCTGTTAGACCATGTGCTGGGGTGCAAAGTTTTTTCTGTCCTTAAAGTAGCAAAAGTGGATTCGGACATGCCCTTAATGCTTTTGTGCCATGCGCTTTAGACTTTGTCCTGTACTTCACTGTTTTCAATTGAACAGTTAATTCAATGAATAATTCATTATTGGGTAACGAAGAGTTATTATTCACAATCATACAAGAAGAACTTTGCTATATTTTGTCATATTAATGCTGTTTATTGTGCATTGTGTTTGATGATTAGTGTTTTCTATAATAAGTTACAATACATTCTCATTCGTTTACATTACTAAATCTACATAACAAACTAGCAATTATAACTGTTTTTCATACATGTAATAAAGTAATGAATAACCATCCAACACCCAAGGTGATAATGCCACGACAATGTTAAGCTGATTTACGGCTGCGTTTTTTAAAATGAATTTAAAGATCCTATAAAGGTCGGCTCACACTATGCGTTTTTTTTTTTTTTTTTTACTTTTTAAAATGATTATAACTTATATTATTATTATTTTTTTACTCAATTATAACTTATTTCTTTGATCTTTGCCATAATGACAGTACACTGTAAAAACAATCTGTAATTTTACGGTTTATTTCCGGCAGCTGGGGTGCGTGAAAAAAAAAAAACGTAAATTAACGGCTGTTAAATTACAGAAATTTACAGTAAAATAACGGATATTAAATGACAAAAAAATTCCTTACAATTAAGTTTCTGGTAAATTTCTGTATTTTAATATCCGTTATTTTATAGAAAATTTCTCTAATTTAACAGCTGATATTTTACGTTTTTTCCGGCACCCCAGCTGCCTGAAATAAACCATGACATTACGTTTTTTTTTTTTACAGTGTACATAATATTTTACTAGATATTTTTAAAAATACTAATCATGTTAAAGTAAAGTTTAAAGGCTTAAATATGTTTATTAGGTTAATTAGGCAAGTTAGAGTAATTGGGAAAGTCATTGGATAATAATAGTTTGTTCAGTAGACAATTGAAAAAAAATTGCTTAAAGGGGCTATTAATATTGACCTTAAAATGTTTTTTTTTTTAAATTAAACACTGCTTTATTCTAGATTAAATAAAACAGATAAGACTTTCTCCAGAAGAAAAAAAATATTATAGGAAATACTCCGTGTAAAATGCCACTTGACAAATACTTGAAAAAAATAAGCATTGCACAGGAAGACCCTCAACTGTATATGTATAGCATATTGTACTAATTGAAAGCTTTCCTGTGTGTTATAATGAGAGATGCACAGAGAGCTTGAACTCCCACCTACACCTCTCAAACTCTGTGCCCTTATAGAAATTACCCAGACACAGCTGTCTACTCCAAAGAATCATTTTCATCAAACCCTTTGAGAGTCAAGCAATGCAATTTGTAAGCAGTGAGCGAATTAGACATTGGTAATTACTTTCTGCTTTCAGCATTGCAATTTTCTTACTGCCAGCGCATATTCAGCACCAACTTATGAGAAGCAAATATTACTTTTATGAATGCCGAAGAAGGTCTTTCAGTATATCCAGATATGCAGTCTGCTTACTAAGAGTATGTGACAGTTCAGCAATAAACACTGATGGGAAAGACAATATTATAGATTAGATTTTCAGTGTGGAATGTTTGAAAGCTGGATAAGTTTTATATCTAAAATAAACAAACAAACAAACAAAAGATTGGAATCATGAAAGCAGCACATAGTAAACAATTAAAAAGCCTCCATTCATATGATTAAATATGAGCAGAATAATAAGTTGAAGTATAATCTGTCAGAGTGATCAGAAATGTAGTGAAATGTGATCTGAAAGTACTGTGAAGGGACACACATCATGATCTATATATGTATGTTAATATCAGAAAGAGAGAGGATTTACTTTATTTAATCTTTTAATAATCAACAATTATTTTATGTTATTTTTATACTAGGGTACCACGGTGGTTAGCACTGTCGCCTCACAGCAAGAAGGTTGCTGGTTCGAGTCCTGACATTTTATCCATCAGATTATGCTACCAACACTTTATATGAATGGTTCTGAGGTTGGGGTTAGGGATTATGTAGGTTAGGGCGATATTACAGCTTCATATCACACTATTTCACGTTACAATTTACACTGGCAGCAATATTTGATGGGTAGCATATTGTGTCATCAAAAATGTGCTACAGTACCTACTTTTGAGTGGGAGGTAGGACAATCTGACAAGATACAGTATACAAAACAACAGAACACCGGCTTGGTATTTCTGTGTGAAGTTTACATGTTCTACTCGTGTTCAGTCTAAAATACATGTGGCATAGGTAAATTAAGTAAACAAAAGTTGCCATAGTGTATAAGTGTGTGTGAATGAGAGAATGTATGGGTGTTTTCCACACTCTCAGAAATAAAGGTACAGGAGCTGTCACTGGGGCAGTACCTTTTCAAAAGATACATATTTGTACTCAAAGAGTCCACAGTGGTACGTCAAAGGTGCCTATTAGTGCCCAAATGTACTTAAAAAGTACCTTTTAAGTACCATTAAGGACCTTTCAGGTACAAATGTGTATCTTTTGAAAAGATACTGCCCCAGTGACAGCACCTGTACCTTCATTTCTGACAGTGCAGTACTGGGTTGCAGCTGGAAAGGAATCCGCTGTATAAAACATATGCTGGTATTGTTGGCAGTTCATTCCATTGTGGCCACCCCTGATAAATAAGGACTAAGCCAAAGGAAAATTAATTGAATGAATGAATGAATGAATGAATGAATCAATCAATCAATCAATCAATCAATCAATCAATCAATCAATCAATGAATCAATGAATGAATGAGTGAGTGAATGAATGAATGAATATTTTATACGATTAGAATAAAAACATCACAAAGTCTTCCAATGCCATCAGGTTCACACAAAAAAGGTTAAAACCCCTCAAATAAAAAAGACTGGACATTGTAAGAGTATAAAAACCATATTTCACCGCTAAACGCTTTTTGACAAAGCATTTTCAGTACATCAATTTCCATCAATTTAGTTTTTTTTTCACACCATATTGCAAACTTTACCATTCTATAAAATAAAATAAGTATAATTACCTTTTCCTTGTTTTCCACTGAGTATTTTGGACCATAAATAAACAATGGTTATAATTTAATAAACCCAACAAATTCAAACTCCTGCTGGTGGAAGTGCTGTGAAAGCATCATAGGACACATTATGATCTCTGACTGTTTTTATTCACTGGAAGGCCATTAAATATCAGAGAGAGGGGGGTACGTCGCTGTTTTCATTTGAACAGTTAATTCACTTTAATTTCCTTGTCTTAAAAATGAATAATTCATTATTGGGTAATGAAGAGTTATTATTCACAATCATGCTAGAAGAATTTTGCTATGTTTATTGTGCATGGTGTTTGATGATTAGTGTTTTCTGTAATACGTTACAATAAATTCTCATTTGTTAACAAACTAGCAATCATAACTGTTTTTCATACATGTAATAAAAAGTAATGAATAATTAACCACCCTACCACCCAAGGTGGTAATGCCACCACAATGTTAAGCTGATTTGTTTGTTTTATATTAATTCAAAGGTTCTATAAAGGCTGACTCACACTGTGCAATTTTTTTTAAAATCCTGAACAATTGTAGCATGTCAGACTGCACGAACATGGCTCCCATGTAACACTGTAAGATCTCAGCTGTCATAAAGAAAACGCCCCTAGAGTTTGACACCATCCACCCGTGACATTTTCACTATCCCGCGTTCTGAAATGATTCCTCACAGCAAATGTAAACAATCTATAGCAGCAATTTTGCACACAGCATACCTCAATAATAAAACCAGGAAGAAAAAGTTTTGACATGTCCCCGGATTGTTGCATGGATCCAGCATGTGTTTTACGCAGCAGATGCCCTTACAGCTGCAAGCCGCCACTGGGAAACCTCCATACACACTCATTCACACCAGTGTTGGGTGTAACCCAATTGTAATTAAATTACTTTTCTACTAAAAAAGTAAAGTAACTAATTACTGTTCATTTTGTAGGTATTTTAAATACGGTTACTTATAATGTACCTGCGTTACATTGTAAAATAATTAAACTCGCTGAATAATCTTACACAATTTTATTAATTTATGTTCTAAAGGTAAAAGTAAACTCATTGTAAATCATCGTAGTGCAGGTGCAAGTTATAGCGCCGCGCGCCAGTTTGCCGCTACTCATATTCTAAAGCGGAAGATGTCGGACTCAGCTGAAGCGAGTGGCTGTTTTACGAAATGAAAATATTCCCAGACAAGAACATTACAGTATTAATCAATTTATTTTTCCTCATTGTGCGCCTGCGTGCTGTAGCGCGTGGCTTTTTCAAGGCTATCGCACACCTTACATGGGCTGGTTTATGAAGATTACTATGAGAAAGGCTAAGATGACTAAGCAGATGTGACAGAGGGAGTCGGCGAATTTAATATGACTGATGCTGCTCTGTTTACAGAGTAATAAGACACCTTTTGCTAGATCGGATCACAGGTAAACAAGAGAGACACAATCCAGTTCAAAAACATGCCGTATAAATCTTAAGCCTTTTGTTCACTTCCGATCATACTGCACGGGCTTTCATTCTAATACCGCGAAAAATAATGCTTTTTTGTAAAGATTGCATGATCCTACCTGATCGATAGATATGCAGAATAATATTTAAGAAGGTTACATTGCATACTAAAAATTATTATGCATGTAATAGATTTTTAAAAAAAGAATATAATAAAGATGATTCAGAAAACTAAAAGGCTAAACTATTTCATGTTTGACTCATATGTTTTATCTAAATATTTAGTATTTACAGAGTTAAATTTTTATTATTTGTCCACTCAAGGTTTATAGGGATTTCAAAAAGTATTTAGTTAAATTACTTATTGAGTAATTAAGGAGCTTTTTTTACAGACACAGTAATTAGATAAGTATTTTAAATGCAATATTGATTAAGTAATTAGTAATTAGTAATTAATTACTTTTTTTAAGTAACTTACCCAACACTGATTCACACTATGGTGTATTACCCAATTCACCAATACCACATGTCTTTGGACTTGGGGGGAAACCGGAGGACCCAGAGGAAAACCACGCCAACACAGGGAGAACATGCGAACTCCATACAGAAATACCAACTGACCCAGCCGAGGCTGGAACCAGCGAGCTTCTTGCTGTGAGGCGATTGTGCTACCCACGGTGCCACCATGTCACCCAGTTCCAATACAATCTTTAATTAAAAGTGTCTGCCAAAAATATAATTTTAAATTCAAGTTTAATAAATTGTATGCTTTAAACAAACCTACAGAATAAATGGTGTATTCACACAAAATATTTGTATAATGCAAGCGAATTATTTTATTAGTTATTTTATTAGTTCTTAACATTATTTCGATTCAACTGTTGAAGCGCTCGACATGATTAACATAGCACTTTGTCTGGGTCTCTTTCTGTCTCTTGTAATATTCTTGTACAGTTGCTCCTCTTTATTCTGCAAGCATGTCACTCTGTCGACCTTGTCAAAGATTTGCATGTGCGACACTATCTCTAGAGTATATTAGATGTGCGGCAGCAGTAGATGTGACCTTGCTGCTCTCAATGTTATCAGCTCACATTTAAAAGATGTGGTTAAAACCAGCAGCCTATCGACTTCTTTGGTCGATATTCTGTCTATGGAATTGTATGCGTAAGAGATAACATCCAGTCAGCCAGTTAACATGCGGTCATCTGTTTTTATTAAGTTCTCTTTCATGCAGTTCTGTCATATATAGTTGAAGGCAAAATTATTAGTGAAATTGTACTTCTTTTTCAAATGTTATGTTATGCTCTGGTGTTTAAGGACATTTTCACAGTATTAATAAATAAAATAAAGTCTTTTTTTTTCCTGGAAAAACGTCTTTTCGTTTATCTGGAATTAAAGCAGTTTCAGCATTTATTATATAGGGCAACTGTTTTAGCTCAGAATGCCCATTAGATAATTTATTATATTTCGCGTTGAGCTTTGCACTGCTTTTGCAAGCAAATGTGAAAGGATACGGGTTAATATCCACTATTGTATGGATATCTGTTATGTTAATGTACACAATAAACCTGATTTAATGTCAACAAACCGAGATTGAAGCGTCTTTTTTGCTGACACACGGCTGTGGTGATGAAGTAAAGCTGAAGTAAATGGCTGTAGTTCATTACAAACATGCACTGTTTTAAACACTGTGTTAAACTTAAACTCACTCTTGATCACATTCGATGGTGATTAATGAACTGAACAGACCTTTTATTCCCGGTTGTTTTGCGCACGTCCTGTCTTGTTGATATGATTATACACGTTAAGCAGCTGTCAATCAATTCAGTGGGCGGGGGGACCGCACTTCTACGTCAAGTTGCGGTCGATCTCAAAACCGCTCCAATTGGTCCACCGTTTTTATGCTGTTAAATTGAAAAAAAAGGACTGGGTGTGTTTATATCAGCCCAAAATGACCGTCTATATACTATAACTACACATATGACTGTCCAAACAGCTTAAAAAGTAGATTTTTCATCAAAGGTGCCCTTTAAAGCTGCATTTGGATTTGCAGTTAAATCTTGATTTTCAGCAAATCCTGTCATAACAAAATATATTATGTACTGTGAATGGATCACCACATTAAGTTATTTACTGCACTAAATTCAAGTACTTTTTAATTAAGTTTAAGTTTTAATTATTCACTAATTAAGTTCTAGAGATTAGAAAAAAGTATTAAGCTATTAATATGGGTTGCAGCTGAAAGGGCATCCGCTGCGTAAAACATATGCTGGATAAGTTGGCGACCACTGTGGCGACCCCAGATTAATAAAGGGACTAAGCCAAAAAGTGAATGAATTAATAAGTATGAAAAACAGAAAACATTACTCAAATGAACATTCCTAGCTTACTAAATAAATGTTATAGATGAATCTAAAATGTTTTATCTTTGAATGATTTTAATTAATATTAACAAAACATATTCTAAAAACTACAATGCAGTTTTAAACATTCCTCATTTAACTTTTGTGTTAAATGTTTGTGTTAAAAGTTAGCACAACTCTAAGGGTTATAAAAACAACTAAATACTATGAATATCGCCATTAAAATTGTCCAATTTAAGTTCTTAGCAATGCATATTACTTATCAAAAGTTATATCAAGAGTAGGAAGTTTATAAAATATCTCTGAATATGATCTTTACTTAATCTTCAAATGATTTTTGACGTACTTTTTCATAATTTTTTTAAAATTATAATTTCTCTGACCCATAAAATCTATTGTCAACCATTGCCACAATTATACCCATGCAACATAAAACTGATTTTGTGGTCCAGGGTCACATTTTATTCATGAGCTTATGCGAATTCACTACATCCCTTAAAATCTATAATATACTTTTGTTGTCTTTTGTTTTCCAGAGGCTGTACGGATGTGCTGTGCTGTGTGCTCTTCATCATTGTCATCCTCGGCTACATTGCGCTGGGCACTGTTGGTGAGTACTGCATCCTGCATCTATGGGGAACAAACTGTAATCATTTCATTTTATTGAGAGACAAACAGCATGGACAGTGGTGCACGGTAATGAAGTATTTTTACATCACTACCATACTTACGTTCATTTTTCAAGCATTTCTATTTTATCTAAGTTAACAAAATATTGTACTTCTAATTCAGTTGCATGCCATGCATGCTTATTCATGTAAAAAGGGTTTCACTTTATATTAAGTGGCACCAGGTACTTAAATCAAAATAAGTATTGGTATGGGTATGTAAGGTGTACACTACCTGACAAAAGTCTTGTTGCCTATCCAAATTTTAGGAACAACAAATAATAACTTGACTTCTAGTTGATCATTTGGCATCAGAAGTGGCTTTTATGAAAGGAAAAGGCCTCTAAATATACGCTTATTTTACCATAATACAATATGATCATGTCTTGATATTTAATTTTTTAATTAGGACAAAAGGTCTGACTTTGCATAAACAAAAGTCTTGTCACTTAACAGAAATAATGTACAGTATAGAATATAAAATCATGATACAGTGGAAAAATAATTAATATTGTGGATGACTCCCATCAGCTTGGAAGACTGCATCCATACATGACTGCAATGACTCAAATATCTTATTAATAAAGTCATCTGGAATGGCAAAGTAAGCGTTCTTGCAGGACTCCCAGAGTTCATCAAGATTCTTTGGATTCATCTTCAATGCCTCCTCCTTCATCTTACCCCAGAGGTGCTTAATAATGTTTATGTCTGGTGACTGGGCTTGCCAATCCTGGAGCACTTTCACCTTCTTTGCTTTCAGGAACTTTGTGTCAGGGTTTAGGTTGGGGAAAAGGAACGAGGAACGACTCAATTGCAACAAAAAATGAGTATTTATTAATAATAAAATAAAACAAACAGCAAAATAAACAACCCTGAGGGGGAAAACATTAACAAAAACAAATAAACAATCAAAAACAAACTTGACTGGGCAGGCAGGGAGAAAGCAGGGCTGGACACGACAATGCAGGAGGATCATTGACAATCGTAGACAACGAACTGGCACAGGACAGCAGACATGACGAGAATTTAAAGCAGAAATAATAAACAAACAGACAGGTGAACATGATGAACTAATAATGGGTTAACAAGGAGGGTGGGGCTAGACAATAGACGGGAGAGCGCATGACAACAAAAGCCATGCACTCACATAAAGGCTAGAACACGCAGCCAATGAGAGAACTCATTAACTGCGTGCTCACATGACGACACAAGCACGCAGTCTGTCCACGTGCTAAACACAACAACAGAGGACTGAACGTGAGACACAAGCACACGATAAAATGAAAACATCTTACCATGCGCTCACACATATGACACACGCATGCTTCATCCCAGCGCCATCCCAAACCGGAACCAACTAGACGGAAGCGCTTAGAATGAAGCAGCGCGATGCCGACAGAACAAAACAAACACCAGGACGAGAGCGTGTGATCGCGAACACGCCCAGACCCCACGCGCCCGTATCAAACGGAAGCGTGCACGGTCCAAGCGCGCCCACAATCGGCACTCATACATATACACAATGACAACACAGGACTCGACAGAGCTAGTGTCCGGACTCTGCCACCAAAACAAGAATTAACAAGACTGGAGTGGCAGAACGCTGACACTTTGATGTGGAGGCTGAAGTATGAGAGGGAGTGCTATCTTGCTGAAGAATTTGCCTTAACCTGTATTATGTAATGTAATGGGCAGCACAAATGTCTTGATACCTCAGGCTGTTGAGGTTGCCATCCACTCTGCAGATCTCTCGAATTACGCATACTGAATGTAACCCCAAACCATGATTTTTCCTTCACCAAACCTCCAATAGGTCTTCTGCAGTATTTGTGACTGGGATGCGGTTCAACTGATGAGTCATCAAAAAAGTCTACCTTCTGTCACTTTTCCAAATGATCAACCAAAAATCAAGTTATAATTTGTTGCTCTTACAACTGGGATCAATGACAAAACTTTTGTCAGATAGTTTAGGGCAACAGTGTAATTATAAATGTAATTATTTACAGAAATTATTTACAGATGTAATTACAATTACAAAAAATATAATTGAAAAAAACTATAAGTTCAGGGCGCCACGGTGGTGTAGTGGGTAACATGTTCGCCTCACAGCAAGAAGGTCGCTGGTTTAAGCTTTGGCTGGGTCAGTTGGCATTTCTGTGTGGAGTTTGCATGTTCTCCCCATGGTTGCGTGGCATACCTCCGGTTGCTCCAGTTTCCCCCACAAGTCCAAAGACATGTGATATAGGTGAATTGGGTAGGCTAAATTGTTCGTAGTGTATGAGTGTGAATGAGTGTGTATGGATGTTTCCTAGAGATGGGTTGCAACTGGAAGGGCATCCGCAGCGTAAAAAATATGCTGGATAAGTTGGCGGTTCATTGCGCTGTGGTGACCCCCAGATTAATAGGGACTAAGCCGAAATGAATAAATGAAAATATAAGTTCAGTTATAAAAACATGCATGTACATATAAGTGTATTTTTACCAAATGATTGATTTAAATGTAAGAACATGGTAGTTAATACCACTTAATATAAAATAGGAAGTTTATTTTGACCTGGAAAAATTGTTACCTGATCAGAGACAAAGCACACTGTCTGATTTGTAACCACGCTGAATCTTCTCAGTTAACCTGTTAATACTAAACTATTCATTCTTGAAATTGTTCTCAAATTCAAACAGTCATTCAGAGAGAGTCGGCAGTAGAAGACTAAATGATTCAAATGATCGGGTAAGAGCAGGTCTTCAGTAAACAAACAATTCAGTAAATTTGCAAACCAATTTGTAACCGATAGGTTAAATGAATAGTAAATTTACTCTCCCACATGTGGCTTTAAACCTTTATTAGTTTATTTCTTCTGTTGAATCCAGAAGAAGATATTTTGAAGAATGTTGGTTGCTAGGACCCATCGACTTCAATAGTAATTATTGATTTAAAAAAAATACTATTAAAGTTAATAGGTAAAACCTAATGTCATTTTTCAAAATATATTATTTTGTGTTCAGCTGAAGAAAAACATCAAATAGGTTCTGAGCAAGTGAAGGGTGAGTAAATGATGACAGAATTCCTTTAAAAATGGCACATCCTCTCAGCTTGAGCATGACTCATGGTGGTAAATGTAATGTCATTTTTTATTTACTCATGTGTCCAATTTGTGTATATTTTTACCATTGAACAGGAACACCACGACCGGCGAGTAAATGTATGTTTTATAAGCATATTTGGCATCTATCGTTCATTCTCAATAAGAACTTCTGTTCCTTTCTAGAAAATATAACTGTGCTGATTTATGACATTTTCAACTTGGATAACTGAGGAATATATATTCTGGGGAAGCTACTTTGAAACTCTTCACTATAAACTTTTACAAAAACATTACTTGCCTGCGGATAGAGTGCTGTTTATAGAGCTGTGCTTACACAGAACTTGCACTCAAGTTGCTTTCTTAGTAATATAATTAATTTAAATAAAACTGTAGTTATTTACATGGCTTGAATTATTCTACGGAAAGGCTGCAACAGAAATGACTGTTAGGTGGTGAATGACTGCAGGAAACAAAAAGTTTGTAACATCCAGAATGATTAATAATACAAAGATCCATGGTCAAATGCAGCAAAAGATACATTTTATTTACAGGATTCAAAAAGGAAACATAACACACAGGGTATTCATTTCAGAAGAGAAGGCTGAATTCCTTTCACATAGATCAATATTGTTAATGAGCAAATTAAAGTAAAATGGACAGAAAGAGAAGAAGTGAAGTTTATTTCTAAACTAATTTCGAAAGGATCACGTGCTTATGATTGCTTGCGGCCGGTCCAGCATTATTCAATTTATGATTCACCAACCAGACGATTCCTAAGCCACTATAAATACCCTAAGTTCCAAATAACAGTCATCTTTGTTTTGAAGAAACTCCCCTTCCCCCCACTCCTCCTCCTTTTCTAGATGGGTGGCACGATGGCCCAGTGGTGAGCACTGTTGCCTCACAGCAAGGACGTCACTGGTTCTACTCCTTACCAAGCCAGCTGACATTTCTGTGCGGAGTTCTCCCCGTGCTCACGTGGGTTTTCCCCGGGTTCCCCGGTTTCCTCCCACCATCCAAAAACATGCAACTTAAGTTAACTCACTAATCCAAATCGTCACCATAGACATGCTCCTAGTAAGTAATTATCTATAAAGAGCAATCACTATCTGTTCATTAGCTACCACAGCAAGGGAGTTCTCGAGATCTACCTGAGCTCAAACTCCCCTCTCGCCTCGAAAATGGGAGGGAGCCCCGGGCTCGAGGATCTTATGAGCTTAGAGCTCTTTCCCGGGACAGCATGCCAAACTAGCTTTATAATCAATCATCAGCTAAGTGTGAACTCTTGAAACAACACAAAGCATATTGTGGGCCAGCGACAGAATCTTACATCTCTGGATGTAACATGTAGCAATAATTATTTCATTTACTTCTCAAAGCACCTACATAATGCTGGCATTTATCAATATATCTCATGATATAGCTAATCCACTGCAAGTACAGTACAGCCACAGAAAGTTGTCAACAGACTCTTTTGTCAGATCTATTTGGTACCCGTGGCTGTTGGCATCTGTCAGAACTTGATTTCATTGTCTGAATATGATGACTTGGTGATTGTTGAATTATAGAATGTCTGAGTAATGTGTGGCATTGTGGTTATTGTCTATATGTCCATTAGAATCTGTCGGTACAATGCAAATTGACCCATTATTAGCCTCAGTAAAAACAATTATGGGCTGATATCTGGTGATATATCTTTCAAACTACGTAAAAACAATGAAAGAGGGTTACAGTGTTACACACAATTCCTTCATGTTGTCCCAACACAAATCGATTAAGTTAACTCAATTGTTTTTACACATTTCATGGGAGGATTGTGAAGACGAGATGAGAAGAAAAAGCATCAGCTTTATTGTTTTTGCTGCCTGGTTAGTATATGACTGTAAATTAGAATCTGAAGAAGACCAGTGCCCATAGGGCTTGACAGAGTTCAAATACTTTGCATTTTTTTAGTCAGTAATAACTTAAAAAAGGTGAATAGATCCCTCCAACCAGTCTCCAGTATTTTTTTTAGACAGGAGTTCTTTCAACCAGCAGATTTTAGTTTGCATGAGAAGAAAGCAAATGGAAATTATTTGGCTGGTTGACCATGACATTGAGACAATATGGCTTCAATGTCACAGTCTGATGAGGCCACCTCCACAATGAATGGTAGGCTAGGGTCAGAATATTTAAGAGTTGGTGCAGTGGTAAAACTTCCCTTGAGTTTTGCAAATGCCACAGATGCCTCCATCTATCCACTTGAGCTTACTTGGTGTTTCTTTAAGGAGTGGTGTTAAGTAAAAGGGAATCAGGCAGTAGTTGCAAAATAATCTTCTGTAAAATTTAGCAAAACCAATAAATCTTCATAACCATTTCACACTAGTGGGTTGGGACTACTCAATGACAGCTTGGACTTAAAATTTATCCATAACTGTTACGGTTTGGGGTTAGGGAGAGGATGCAAGGTCACAAATGCAGAATATGAAGGACTTTATTACAAAAAAGGCAAACAAAACAACTTAAACAACCCTGTGGGGGAAAAGAACATATAATTAAGGCAGACTTGACTTGACTTGACTTGACTTGACTTGACTTGACTTGGCAAGACAGAACAAGGAGAACAAAGACGACGGACTGCCACAGGACAGAGCACATTGGGAGAATAAATAGGGAAAGCAAACCAATAAACTGATAAGAGGACAGGTGAACATAATGATAAATAATCGGATAAAAAAAGGTGGGTGGGGCAAGACAATGGATGGGAGAACACATGGTACAAAGACTTGATTGTTTCTAGATGAATATCCAGAAGTCAACAATGTAGGCACTGTAACAGAATATCTCTAAAGATCTCATCAATAAAGGTATTAAAGACAGTGGGAACATTGGTTTCATCTGTGCTCCCTCCATGTTTTGGGTTCTGAGGCAGAAGGAAGTGATAGCAAAATAGTGTGTTTACAAGCCACTTTGTTTCCAAATGAGTTTTTTTATTTATTTATTTTTTAATAATAAGACAGTTTTAAGATAACGGATGAGGGTACTTTAATGATATAAAGACCACTAAGATGTCAAAAGATCAAGGCTAATGTAATTAAATTTATCATGTTACGGCCATGAATTTATTTATTTATTTATTTTTTTTTTAAATAATTTTATTTAATTAATTTGCTTGTTTCTTTTCTTTATTTTTCTTTACAGTGTTCAGTCATTCACTTATAAAGAGTTCAATACTGGATAAATAAAGTGTTCATGATAAAATCTTTTGAAATAATAATTTAATGACATTGACAGTTTCGCTACCTACTGTGGCATCAAAAAGTGAATTTCCTGGTGTTTTTTCTGAACTATACAGTACTTTTTAATCTCAGTGGTTGAAATTGAAAACTGAAGCACTTACATAATATGCCAAACCTTCCAACTTGAACAAAGGATCTGGCTATTCACAACTTGTTTTACTAGTCTATGCCCTTTTGTAGTTTAAATAGTCATTTCTGTGAATATGTGAAGCAAAGGACAGAGTGACAGGCTGTCGTGACATCTGCATCTGTGCAGTTCTTTGTTATGTGCTGTATAAAATTTACATAATTTAATACAGGTACAATTAAGGACAGTTTTATTCACTGCACTGCAAGTTTTTCACTGCTCTATCCCATCATCACACCACAGTAAATTAGTCCAGTGAAACATAAGCACTACGCACCTATGAAACCAAACACAATTACAATGCTGAGACTTGGGAATTTAATTAATTATTAACAATTATTTGATTATGTATTATTTCAGAATAATATTATTATTATAATTTTGAAAGTCCATTGCTCACTGACTCTGAATGGACATACAGATAAGCCAGGAGTCGAACTAGTGGTCACCACAGGTCCAAAAATTCTGACCCAAACCCAAAGAGACCCATAAATGTGCTGCACGGTCCCAACACAAACCTATTTGAAAAAGATACCCAAAGCTGTGCAGGTCAAAGATATGCTTTATATCCAGGACCTGACCCAGACTCAAACCCGGCTGGTAGACACCGGTCTGACTACTGTACACCCGATGCTTATTATGACTGAGGTAATGCGCACGACTGTATTTTAACTACCTAATTTCCTTCTTGCATCCCACAATTTTATAAGCTTCAAATTACAAAACACATACAAAGTGCCGTTGACTGTTCACTGGTGGATGGGTGTTCTCAGAGCCAGATTGTTTTGGGTATTACACACAGATCTGATATATTATATAATATATTGGCACTCAACCCGGGCCCGACTGATTATTTAAAATAATGACCTGAAGCCGCACGGGTCCTACGTCAGGTCCTAGGTCCTTGGGTCTTGATTTTGCTGCAAAGACCTCTACTCACAGTCTTAAGATTTGGTTATGATTTAGGGTTGTACAGTATGTGGTTTACATGCTGTTTACTCTTCAACATTAAATTTTGTTGAGTATAGAAATGCAAACAGTAAAATTTTGTCAGTTTGCCTGATTTACAGAGTATGATTTCCTTGCTTATACACTCACCCACCACTTTATTAGGTACACCTTACTAGTACCAGGTTGGACCTGCTTTTGCCTTCACAACTGCTTTAATCCTTTGTGGCATTGATTCAACAAGGTACTGGAAATATTCCTCAGAGATTTTGGTCCAAATTGATATGATAGCACCGCACCGCGCACCGCTGCGGATTTGTCAGCTGCACATCCATGATGTGAATCTCCCATTTCATCACATCCCAAAGGGGCTCTATTGGATTGAGATCTGATGACTAAGGCCATTTGAGTACAGTGAACTCATTGTCATGTTCAAGAAACCAGTCTGAGATTATTAGTGCTTTGTGACATAGCAAGTTATGCTGCTGAAAGTAGCCATCAGAAGATGGGCACACTGCGGTCATAAATGGATAGACATGGTCAGCAACAATGTAGGCTGTTGCGTCGACACAATGCTCAAAGTGTGCCAAGAAAATATCCCCCACACCATTACACCACCATCAGCAGCCTGAACCGTTGATACAAGGCAGGATGGATCCATGTTTTCATGTTGTTGACACCAAATTCTGACTCTACCATCCAAATGTCGCAACAGAATTCGAGACTCATCAGACCAGGCAACGTTTTTCCAATCTTCTATTGACCAATTTTTGGTGAGCCTGTGTGAATTGTAGCCTCAGTTTCCTGTTCTTAGCTGACCCATCCACCTCAAGGTTCAACGTGGTGTGCATTCACTGGATATGTTCTTTTTCTTACCATTCTCTGTCCATTCTCTGTAAACACTAAAAGAGATGGTTGTGCGTGAAAATCCCAGTAGATCAGCAGTTTCTGAAATACCCAGACCAGCCTGTCTAGCACCAACAACCATACCACTTTAAAGTCACTTAAATCACCTTTCTTCCTCATTCTGATGTTCGGTTTGAACTGCAGCAGATCGTCTTGACAATGTATACATGCCTAAATGCATTGAGTTGCTGCCATGTGATTGGCTGATTAGAAATTTGCATTAACAAGCAGTTGAACAGGTGTACCTAATAAAGTGTCTGGTGAATGTATAAATATTATTTAATTCAATGTATTGTTGTTGTTTTTTTAGTGTTTGCTACTGCTTTGCAAACTATAAACATGCACTACGGTTAGCAGGTAGATTATTTCCAAATCTTATTGAAGGTAGAACTGCTGGTACACATTTAATTTAATTACCTTCTTACAGTGATTAAAAAAGTGTTCCGCAGGGCCATAAATCAACATGAGAACCTTTGATCAAACCAGGCATCTTCCTCTAATTTTGTGTTCTCAAGAGAGAAACAGGCTTTAACAAGAACCCCATAGACTGCAGATGAATCAACATCCAACATATAAAGATGCTAAAGTGGGTGTTCGGTACATGAAAGACCGGGAAAGAGATAGAAAGAGAGGGAGAGAGAGACCGTATCTATTTCTGAGGAATATTTTGGAGAATGAAGAGCAAAGCCTGCGCGTTCCTTGTCAGCTTCTCTGATGTAAGATCGTACATGAATATTTTATGATGCTCAACTCCACCAGGAGCTCCTCCACAGTTCTTCCCTCCACTTCAAAGCGTGGCTAAAGTTAACGCTAATGCTAATGCTAATGCTACTCTCTGCGCTTCTTATGGTGAAGCAGCTGATGCAAGAAGCATTGCCACAGGGATAGCTTTGTTCTGTTAGCATATATATGGTTTGTTTCAAGGACAAAAAGACCTTGGGCCGAGTTTGGAATTTTGCTCATATCAAACGGTTTTGCTTCTCGTTCATATTAGCACGCAGCGATCATCCTGGGAGATTTAGCGATATGAAGCACAGGACTGTTCGCAGTACTGATGGCCTTGCTGACACATTCATGCCCTCACGTCACGTTTGAAGTGCATGCGTGATAAGCAAGGCCTCACACAGATGGGCAGTAGTTTCACAGCATGATGTTCCCGCTGGAGGAGGAAATGAGAGGCACTTTGAAGGCTTGCTGTAGATGTAGGGCGCAGATCCACCAGAGATGAGATAAGAACAGCAGCGTGACTGCTTTTTACTAAGACTATACTGTTCTTCTGAACATCATGGTAATGTCTGGATACGACTAATTACTCTTATCAAAACTATTTAAAAATGTACTAATGTTCAGCACTTATTTTGTTCATCTTGTTTATATAAATTTACTACATATAGTGCACAGCAGAAATGAGGACACCCCTAACAGATCTCTTTTAAAAAATGTGGTCCCACTTTATATTAAGTGTCCTTAACTACTATGTACTTGCATCAAAAAATAAATACAATGTACTTACTGTGTTCATATTGTATTTGAGAACACTTGTGGTGCTCTTGAGTTGGGATAGGGGGAGGGTTAAGGACAAGTTTGGTGGTCTCAGTACATTTAAGGGTGGGTTAAGGTATAAGGGATGGTCAACAGTGTATTTACAAATGTAATTACAGAAATTAATTACAGATTCAATTACATACAGGTATTTAATCAAGCATAAGTACGATGTGAAAACATGTATTTACACAATAGGTACACTATAACAAATCATTAATTTTGGTGTAAGAACATATTAGTTAAGGCCACTTAATATAAAGTGGGACCAAAAATGTTTCCTTTAGGATAGTTTACAATAATATTTTTGTTTATATGCATTAGATTAACCAGTACCAAAACCAACTAATCTAGCAAAAAAAAAAAATAAGAAGAAGAAGAATAATAATAAGATTAAACTTCAAAAATGTGTGCACCCAAATTAATATTTTGGCGGAAAATAGTAAATTAAATTTTTATAAACAAGACAAAATCAAGAGAAACATAGAAAATAGAATTATTTTTAATAACTCGTTTGAATTTAAATGTATTATCCTTCTATTACTAAAGATGTTTGGTGAGCAAATTTTCATTAGTTAGTGAATATAACTGTTACTTAAAATGTTTTTCAAGGTTAATCGATTTAATTGATTTAATTGTAAATGCCGTGTTGAAATGAAAATTATATCTTATTATACATATATTTATTATTTATTGTTAACTTGCCTAAAGTGAATATGTGCGGATTAGCTGCACTGTTACACCAAGGTGGTTTTGGTTACTTACTGATATCCAATGGTCTCCATAAAGTGCAATGGAAGTCACTTCTGCAAACCATTTTAGCTTTATCTATATCGTAAAGTTCATGTATTCTCTTAACAATAGTTCCTATTTATGGTACTGTCTGGTATAGTCCTTAACAATGTTGATGGGTCTGCAGTCTGTGATTATCCATTTAGGGACAGAATATCTTTGCTTTGCAGTTGTTTTTGGTTTATAGACCTGCACTGCTGCACAAAAATATGTTTTAATATAGGTTTGATATAGGTTTTTAATATATGTGACATATAAAATTTGTCATTTTCCTATAGTATATGTACATTTATGTTCATATATGTGCACATATAATATAGGAAAACTGCCAATTTTATACATGTCACATATATTAAAAACCTATATCAAAACTTATATTAAAACATAAGTTTATATAGGTTCTTTCCATGTGGGCTTATCCAGAGTCCTCTGCAAATGTTTTGCCCGATGGTACTGGTTGTGCTTCAGTGGAAGGAGAGGATCATCACTACAATAAAATGGTCAGACTTTGATGGAAGATTACCTAAACAATGTGTTTTTTTCAGTCGATTCACTTGCAAGGATTAATTATTCACCTTAACTGTGGCAATGTGAGCTAGCAAAATAAACTGTAAATGAAACTTTAAAAAAACACCCTTGTAAATTTAGGTTTCACACTCAACACTTGGGTTTGTCCATATTTGACCTAGAAGTGGCATAATATAGCCCAGCCTTTTTAGAGTGTATAATACATACTGTTTACATAAAAAACACAAACAAAAAGACTGCTGAACATTTTTAAGTTTCTAAACTGTTGAATTGTAAAGTTATTTAGCTGTATACAATCAGCAATATCACCATGGTCATTGTGATGTTCAGAAAATCAGTATGGTCTTAAGTAAAAACCTGATTTCTTCAGTTACAGTATCAATCGGTTCATTTGTTCAGTTTAACTGTAATGGTGTAATTGTACATTTGAGTGCTCAATAATAATATATAACAAAAGATACATACTGCAGACACAGAGTAAAGCTTAGTTTTAAGGGGTATTTCATAATTTGACTATATTTATTGACGGATTTACTATATAATAATACAATGTGAAATAAAAAAACTCATCTCCACCATAGTTGAGTTAAGTACAGTGTGATTTTTCACTACTTCTCTGAGTATTGCTACAGTATGACCACAGGAATACGGCTGACAAACTCAAGCTGCGCTGGTTTGAATGTGAACACCTCACATCATGAAACACCTATCAAAAAACATTATCCATCGCTCCATGATTAGCATCTAGTGCAGTATGAGTTCATTCTTGATCTGTACAGGTTTCTGTGCAGACACTAATGCAAAGCAGTAATGGCATTACCTCATGTTGCCCCTGGCAGAAGAATGATGTCATCCTGTAAGAGCTGCCCACCCCTCCCCAAAAATAAGACCCTCTGCTACAGGCTCACGATGAAGTCACCCATGACATCATCCACTAGACAGACCATCTCGTGATCGCTATTGTCTTATTTTCAAAGCTTTTCTTTGAAATATTCATATTGTATGTCATGTTTATCCGCTGAATTTTGCTATTAGTATTTCTGCATGCAGTTTTTTTGAGGCCAAAGTTGTTATTGCAGCTTAACTCTAAAGCATTAAAGCGAGGCATTGTGGTGTGAATCTCATTTCACAGCTCTGTGAAATGCAGCTCTAATAGCCTTTGCTCAGCAGGTGACTTCACACAGAGCTGTAGCATAAAGAGTTTTTTTTTGTAGTTGTTTTTCAGTTTCGTTCAGAACAATTTTCAGATGACAGAAATCGCTTTTCCATGTGGGAAGAAATATGACATCTTGAATACCTTATGTAGCGTCCTGCGGACTGTGGTTATGGTCATTTTGATGGCAGTAAAGCTAGTTGATGGAATTAAAATACTGGGCATTTTAAATAATATTTCTCATTCAACTTATATAGTATTTATTCATAAACATATGATGCAAAAAAAGAAGAAAACAGATGTGGCACTTGAGATGTAGCAGTATGAAGATTCATATCATAATTTTGGTGAACAAATTTTTCACAGTTATCAATATTTTTATGCCAGTTTTGTTCCAAATTAATTTGTTCCAAATTAAATTTTAGCACATGTGAGCAATATTTTTACTTATGAAAACGTATTTTAATTTGTTTCCATCTCCGAATTTAATCTGACTCCAATTTATTATAATTTAAATGCTCATACATGAAGAAAGTTTGATTTAGCCACTAGATTATATCATACTAAGTCAGTGATTGTCAGGAGATATTAGGGCTAAACAAGAATTTTACATTTATTTGTCAGGCAAAGACTTTCCATTCCAATTCACATAATTACACAACATAAGCCAATTCAGATTGTAAAATATCAATTATTCCAAGATAGATTAAGGGTTAAAGATTATTACCTGACCATGTAGAAAGACATATAAGCTGACATAGATAAACATAAAAGCTCTGATGCAGAGCTCAGAGACTTATACACTGCAACGGGGTCTTCTGGCTACAGAATCCCACTGGCCCATACCATATCTTTACCTTATTTACCCAACAGGGCGTCACAGTGACCCTTGTCTAGTGTATTTGATGTGTTAATCATCTCTGGAGGGGGAGCATCTGGCAGAGATTTCATCAAAGTCAAAACCAAATCAACAAATACAAGTGAAATATTACAGTGACCTTAAGACCACTTTACCACTCACACAGAGACATTTAAAATGATACCAAACATGAATATAAAGCTACAAGATACACCATATTAAAACCTTGAGCATTTTATGTGGAATGTAAATGATCTGCTTTGATCTTAGTTTTGGTCTCCTGATCTTCTTCTCAGATTAGCCAGTTCATTGTTTTAGTGCCTGACCATTCTCGTGGTCTTGTCTCGTGGAATTCCATAACAATTCTCAGGGTTTATTATCATGGATTATCATTCTTACACAATTTTATGCACCATTCTCTAAACAAGGATCTGTTCATTTTGAATTTATTTATGTTGGTATTATTTTCTGTGCAGTTTATTTTGTGTGTGTTGTTATGGGAACATTTGATTTTCTTATTCAATTCAATTCATTCTATTCAATTCATTTTATTTCTATAGCACTACAATGTAGATTGTGTCAAAGCAGCTTAACAGTTTACAGTCCAGATTTTTGAAGTTCAGTTTAGTTTAGTTTAGTTTAGTTCAGTGTAGTTTAATATCACTGCTTAAAGTCCAAACACTGAAGAGCAAATCCATCGATAGGCAGCTGCACAAGTCCCAACCAAAGCAAGGCAGTGGCAACAGTGGTGAGAAACAAACTTCACCAATTGACGAAAGTGAAGGAAAAAAACCTTGAGAGAAACCAGGCTCAGTTGGGCACGACCATTTCTCCTCTGGCCAAACTTCTTGAGCAGAGCTGCAGTCTAGGCACCTGAGGCTTATTGAACTTATTGTTTACTAAGGCTACATTTGGAAAGCTGCTTCGCATGGATGTTTACATTTATTTTTACCAAACCGCAAGAACCTGCATTGTAAAAGTCAAAAAAAGTATTGTGTGATTTGACGGAAATATCTGATTGCCATTTTATTGCAGACTGATATTGCCAACATAGGCTGATTCTGAAAACATAGCCCAATACATTATTGGAGAATCCGAATTACGTAGCTAGAAGTAGGTATGGCTGCATTTCATTTTTAAAACAAATGCTATGGGACGGTATGATGCCGTTCCTTTTCGCACTTACCAGCTGACCGCTTACCTCCATATGGACGGCTTTCCCACTCTTACCAGTTTGTCCAGTTAGCTCACCATGTACTTCAGTTGACTTGGGACGCAGAGATGAGTTGACTATGACAATGGTATTCGAGTCTGGCAAAGAACGATTCCAGAAAGCGAGTAAGACAAAAACAGAAGCCAAAAAATAAAATCAACTAGTAAATAACAGGGCGAGAGTGTGGTAAAATCGTGGTAAAAGTCAGGCAAGGGCTTTTCTTTTTCTGGATTGCTTTTTAAAACTGTTGGTGGGTTTAGGGAGGTGGGTAGGAGGGTAAATCTGTGCTTTTGAAAACACTATTGGTTGGGTTTAGGGAAAGAGGAGGGTGGGTAAGTCAGTCAATCAAACAGTCAGTCAACAGCAGCCTCTGATGGATTTACGCAAGAACAGCAGGCACGAATGGCACTCGCGAAAGAAATTTGAGATTTTAAAAGTCATACACAAAGGCCACAAAGGATTTGTGAAAACAAAAATTGCAAAAAAACATAGCTCTTGATTCAATTTTGTGAAGTCAAGATTCAACTAATTACTCTCAATAATCTGCAGCACACATTTTAACTGTATATTAAAATAAATGTTTATATAAACATGTACATAACATGTACATTACAGCTAATCATAATGTTATAGGATTTGTAACGAGTTCCCTAAATCATGATAATCAATCATGGTTTTAATGATAATGAGACTTTGAAACATTCATTTATTCATTTTCCTTTGGCTTAGTCTCCGATTATTGGGGGGGCCCAATGAACCACTAGTTATTCCAGCATGTGTTTTATACAGCGAATGCCCTTCCAGCTGCAACCCAGTACTGGGAAACACCCATACAGTCTCATTCACGCACATACTGTACACTATGGCCAATTTAGCTTATTCAATTCACCTAGAGCACATGTCTTTGGACTGTGGGGAAAATCAAAGCACCCAGAGGAAACCCACATGAACATGGGGAGACCATGCAAACTCCACACAGAAATTGCAACTGGTCCACCTGGCACTCAAACCAGCAAATTGGCCATAGTGTCGCCTCACTTCTTGCTGTGAGGCGACAGTGCTAACTACTGAGCCACCGTGCCACTCAACTTTGATTCATTAATACTTTTTTAATTGTAGAAAAAAATTACTGTGACAACACTATGTGGCACTCTTCATAAAGCAGCTTAATTGTGCAAATTACAACCCTGTTTAATATCTATATTAAAAAGAGATTACAAAGAGACTAGGTTGTTTCTATGGTTACTTCATTCTAAAACAGGACTGTAATCAATTATTCCTCCAGTTGTACTTCAATGAATTTAATCATCCTGAGCTATACTGACATATACACAGGTCTCTCTGAGGTTATTAATATGTGCTCATGAGTTGTGCTGATGAATTAGATTATGGTTGCTTTATAGGTCCCTCGAGTGAACTTTAGTGCTGTATATACAGTGCACATCATGCAGTTACACAATCTATACAGTCTTATGTAACTAAAGGCTGGATTTAGAGGAGGCCTTCAAGTGCAGATGGGGACATTGGCGTATTTTGCACAGCAATATCAAGTTTACAAAAACATATATATAAATATTGTATGAGAAAAACAAAACCTGAAAAGAAAATTAGAAATATTGCATTTACAATTTACAGTAAGTTGAAATATTAAGATTCCTAATTGAAATAAAAATAAAAGCACAAAGTAGTACTAAAAATTTCATTTCTTCTTTTCAGCTTAGTCCCTTTATTAATTCGGGGTCGCCACAGCGGAATGAACCGCCAACTTATCCAGCATTTCGTTTTACGCAGCGGATGCCCTTCCAGCTGCAACCCATCTCTGGGAAACACATCCATACATTCTCATTCACACACATACACTACGGACAATTTAGCTTACCCAATTCACCTGTAACGCATGTCTTTGGACTGTGGGGGGAACCGGAGCACCCGGAGGAAACCCACGCAACCACGGGGAGAACATGCAAACTCCACACAGAAATGCCAACTGGCCCAGCCGGCGATCGAACCAGCGACCTTCTTGCTGTGAGGCGAACGTGCTAACCACTCGGCCACCGTGGCGCCCCGTACTAAAAATTAGTTGAAATAAATTAATGAATTAGCATAATAATATTGATTATTGGTTTATATTGCACTTTTTTTACAGCTAATGAGCTATTTTTCCTATTTTTACCTGTATTGTTTTCAGCTAATTTTAGATATTTAATTGTTCATATTGTGACTTTTTTACCTTTCGCTTTCAATTGTCTTCATCTAACACAAATTTAAAGTTAATTTAAAAATATATACGTTTAAAACACCATTAAATTTATCCCAAAATCTCATCATTAAATGTAGGATTTAAAGATATATATATTATTTTTATTATTATTATTATTATTATTATTATTATTTTCTTGATTTTTTTTTTTTTTATTATATCTATTTGGGCAAAATAAGTATTAAAATTCTGTATAAGTATAGTATTTTGAAGAGCCGAAATGCACTTTGTCATTGCCCTTTAATAAACTGAGATATTTTTAGCACATAGTTTTGCCAACTTTATTTTTGCTTTTTTATACAAAATTCTATAAAACAGTGATAAGACCAGATGTGCTCTAATGAGTAGTACTTGGTGAATAGTAGGGACCTCAGTGCATCATTTTGTAACACTTGAGATTAAAAAAAATAGGGTAAAACAATAAAAATTGCATTATTGTTTTTGGTGAAAAGAGAAAAAGGTAAAAAAAAATAATAATTCAGGTCAAATCATCTTTATTACTATATTGCTTTCTACATTGAAAAAATTGGCAAAAAAATTTAACTGAAAATCAAAATGTGAAAAGGTAATGTATCATAATACAAGTGCAATTTTTTCAAGGTAGAAAGCAAACTATACAAAGTACATATGCAATAAAATAGTATTTGCATGCAACTTTTTGGTTTGTAGCTACTTCAAACATTAGTAAGCCATAGTAAATTGCATTAGAGCAGGTAATTTAAATGAAACTAAACACAGCGTTAAACAAAAGTGCAGAATGAGATCAACTGGCATGAAATTGCCATGCAGAATACAGCCTCCACAACCTTATGCTATTAAATGATGATGATGATGCAGTGTTTTCCAACTTCATTTAAGAACAAGATCCATGTTCAACTAATAGAAACTGTATTTTAGGTATGGTGGGTGCGGACAATAAATAAAGACATTTTATTATTTATATTATTTTTATTATTATTATTATTATTATTATTATTATTATTATTATTTATTAAAAAAATAATTATTATTATTTTGGTCGTATTGTGAGTTCCTTGAAAAATGAAATGTTAAATGATTATGGTGGAACATTAAATGGAAAATAAAATTTTCTACTGCAAGCTGTTTGGTTGTATGGATGATTGGATGGATGGATGGTTTCAGGAGAGTTGTTACAACCTAACAGACACCTCCTTCTCAGCATTTCTGTTTGTTGTCATAGCATTGTCAAAACTGACAGTTGGAGGGGCGTGGCTAAGTATGTTAACCACACCCAATACCTCAGACAGACATAATCTTAGAATTTAACAGAAAACAAAGAGTGCATTTTCTTTTTCAGATTTCAATTTCACAATACAAGGGCAACCTTTTTTTTCCCCTTAATGACATGCACAGATGAATTGTTCATCACAAAACTAGCTATGAGAGGGAGCAAATCAATATGGTTAGTTTTGATTTCATGTGTACTTTAAACACAAATATTGGCAGCCTTGCGTTTGCCATTCGCCATAGAACAGAAGCACACAGGATCTTATTGCTTACTTATTCTTGACATGTTCGCTATGCAGGCTTTTTCTTCCTTTCCACAAAAAGCAATTTTGTGTCTCATTTGATTGACACCGAGTAAGCCAGTGCCACCCTGGTTGACTTGTATAGAATTTTAATATCTACCATTTATCGCTATTGTCAGACAGTTTTTAAAGAGTGAGAGTTTACTCAACCCTGACTGCGTAATGTCTTTTATTTCGAAAAGGAAATTTGATATTTCATTATACAGAATGAACTCTTCTGGAATCATTTGAATGAACGAAACGACATCTCTTCTTTTTTCTAGCGTGGATCCACGGGGACCCAAGGAAAGTCATTTACCCCACAGACAGCACGGGTCAGTTCTGTGGCCAGAAGGGAACACCCAATGCGTAAGTGCTACCAAAATCCCACACATTACACTTGGCGGCTATCTCAAATCAAATCACTTTTATTCTCACATCATCAGCAGCACGTGTGCTATGATGAGTGAAAAGCTTAGGTGCTGGCTCCAAAATACAGACAGTGCAAATACAACAACAGTGCAAAATACAGACAGTGCAAAATACACACTGTTCAAAATACAAAATACAACAACATACTCCCAAAAGGAAACAAAACAATGTACAATTGCAATGTTGACAGCAATACGTACTGTATAAGACAATGAATATGTGAATAGATGTACCCGTAGTTGTAGGCAGTATTGTTTTAAGAGATCTTTGAAATGCTTCTCGGGTTGTATGCTCGGACATTCTGTCTGAATGGGGAACATCAAATTCTCCAAAACTGTTTGCCAAGCATACGATTACATCACATAATTGGAAGCACCAATAAAATAAAACAACAATTGTCTCATAAGTTTCCAGTCTGTTTGTTGACCACCAAACTGTTGTAAAAGCTCACCTCTGGTTCGAGCTTCCCCCCAAGAAACGTCAGTCTATATCGATCAACAATTCGATTCTGTACTTGTATAGTTCTGACCGTTACACCCCATTCAAAACTATACGAGTGACATGCTTTGTGTGTATTCTATTGTCTTTGGTGCTACTGACACCACCAGCCAATCAGCTGCTTTGGAGGGAGGGGCTAGCATGTTCCCCTTTCCACAAAAAACACGCTTGTAAGTCACACCCTTCTTGTAATTACAACGTTCAGATTATCATCCCTTTCATTCTTTCACTCAAAGTACAAAAAAGTAATGTAAGCCTTCGAAATCTTCACATCACACGCTTTTGTACTGAATTTCTTTTCCTGTGTGAAGTTTTGTGTTGATTGGCAGCGCACAACCTTGGGGAAAATAAAGAACTGCTCATTAGCAGAGCTGGGACACACTGATAAGAGTGTTTGTTATGCACAGCCGTAGAACGAGAGATGTTTGCTCTGTGGTGAATTGGAAGCAATTGGATCTGTGCAGTTCATAATTAGGAGATGCGATGCCCTCAGTGGCTTAGGGGATTATGGGTGGGGGTGGGGGGTTCTGACACAAGCCCTTAATGCTTTGCTGACAAAAACATTGAACGCTTTGGTTTTTATCTATAATATTATAAACATTTCTCTCTGCGTTTCGGCTATTCAGCAGACCCGATGATGCTGATCGTTTAGTATTGAATCTGGATTAGATGTTGTGATTTACAAAGTAACACGTACAGGAGTTTTATTGCATGATAAACTGAATGTTTATAGTGGAAAGCTGCTTAAACCTGGATTTCAGTCTTGTGTACACATCCGAATAGCTCCACTGACACCTACTGGCGAAAACAGCCATTTTCGCAATGTAATTTACAAAGAAATTGTCCTCCACAGAAAGAAAGCCATATTATTCTACTTCAACATACTGAAATGTGCCAGTCCTGCTGTCCTGATAAACCTCCAGTGCCCTACTACTCAGGTAACACGGTTGTTCATTACAAATGCTGGCATTGTTTAGTTCATTTCACTCTGGGCTTTCGCATAAATAACGCTTTTGTTTTCTAGATGTGTGTCTCCAAGTGCCCGGATCGATTTGCAACGTACACAGATATGCAGCTACTTTATAGATTCAACAAGAGCCACTGGGATTACTATAAACAGTTCTGCAAGCCAGGCTTCAATAACCCCCAAAAGGTAAATTATATAGCTGTGCTATGCTAAATAAGTTGTTGTGAACTCAATAAATACATAATGCATTGAATTAAATAAAAAATAAATGGAAACAAATAATTGATAAGCAGGAAGGTTGTGTGCGTGTTTGGGTAGGTTCAGACTGCACAACGTCAGCCTGATTTTGGCACAATCTAATTGATGTTGGGTGTTCTGGTGATTTGTGTTCAACAGTGGCTGTCAGGATACAAGAATCTGTCATTTTTCATCTTGTAGTATGCAATAATGTATAACTAGCAAATCTGGGATATTTCACAATGCCCTGGCGGAAAGATTACTACACTGAAAAAAAAAATGATACATTGGATTTACTAAAATATTTTAAGGTAACTGATTGCAAACTGTTTGCAAACAAAGAAATGGTTTGCAGACAGTTACCTTAAAAACAATTATTCATTCATTAATTTTCTGTCGGTTCAGTACTTTATTAATCAGGAGTCGCCACAGCGAAATGAACCGCCAACTATTCTGGCATGTGTTTTATGCAGTGGATGCCTTTCCAGCCAGAATCCCAGTACTGGGAAACTCCCGTATACACTCATTCACACACACACATACACTTCAGCCAATTTAGTTTATTAAGTTCACCTATAGGGCATGTCTTTGGACTGTGTGGGAAACTGGAGCACCCAGAGGAAACTCACGCCAACATGGGGAGAACATGTAAACTGCAAACAGAAATGCCTCCTGGACTCGAACCAGAGACCTTCTTGCTATAAGGCGATAATGCTAACCTACTGAGCTACCGTGCCACCCTAAAAAATAATAAATTCAATTAATAAAAAATAATAATTTTTCTGTGGATTGTAAACAAAAGTTACTGTATATAGACAAACTATATACTATCGCTATGCTACATAAAATGATTTACGTAACTGCCATGTAATAATTAGCTATTCAAAATAAGTACCTACTTAAAAGAGTATTCATATATTCAGACACAGTCTAGCATGTTTCATTTTCAGGATTGTTCCATAGTCTACCATGTTCCACAATGATCTACAGCAGGGATTGTCACATCTTTGATGTTGCACCCTCCACTAAAACTTTCCATAAACAGCTTTCAAACAAGCAGAGATGAAAGAGAGAGAAGATAGTCAGTACAAAACCAAATATCAATCAGCTCATGGTGTGAGTACAAGGGGGTTTGGAGAGATTTGACTCCCCTAACCCCTTAAGGATGTCAAAACAAAATGTGTGGGGAGTCTGTCCTTTTAATAGTGGAAAATTGTTTCCACTGATCTGTATCTTAAATAGAAATAATTAAAGTGATAAGTTCATTCATTCATTTATTTTCCTTCAGCTTAATCCCTTCATTCATCAGGGGTCACCACAGCAAGATTAGATTTTAAATACACTACTAGGCTGAGTTTGTCACATCTCGCTCTCTCACAAAGGCACAGAAATTCTCAAAGCATGTATTTATTTACAAACTGACCACTCACAACTGGACCATAAACACAGGAATCACATCAAGGTTAACAATATAATACCGGACAAAGAGTGAACTCAAAACAGGGCTTTAAATACACATGACACAGGTGAAACTATGCATTAATAACGGCGGGAAACTAGAACAAAGGGATCACATGACATAAGCAAACGCACATGGAACACTGGGGCATGGGAAAACACATAAAGTACATGGACATGGGAAACCCTGACACCTTACTTGTATTTAAAATAATAATAATAATAATAATAATAATAATAATAATAATAATAATAA
>CAIGQQ010015130.1:1278295-1297523 GCA_903798035.1 Danio albolineatus
AAATCAGCTAATATAGTTTACATTGAAAATAGGTAACTGTTTACTTTGTGTTTATGAGCTTCATTAGTCTTATTCTGTATCATAATTTCAGTGAGTGAGTGCTAGGTTACAGTTTAAGTCACTGAAGTAGCTAATATGCTAATTTACATTGTAAGTAGCTGTTTACTTTGTGTTTATAAGCTTCATTAGTCTTATTCTATAATATAATGTCAGTGAGTGTGTGCTAAGTCACTGAAGTAGCTAATACTGTATATGCAAATTTACATTGGAAATAAGTAGCTGTTAACTTTCTGTTTAAGCTTCATTAGTCTTATTCTATATTATAATTTCAGTGAGTGAGTGCTAAGTCACTGAAGTAGATAATATGCTAATTTACATTGGAAGTAAGCTGTTTACTTTGTGTTTATAAGCTTCATTAGTCGTATTCTATATCAAAATCAGTGAGTAAGTGCTAGGTTACAATTTAAGTCACTGAAGTATCTAATATAGGCTAATTTACATTGAAAATAAGTAATTGTTTACTTTGTGTTTTGGAGCTTTGTTGTTATTATTCTTTAGCAGTTAATCAATTATCTTCTTTTCTCGCTTTCATGGAAGTTTTACAGCGCTGCTTCCCTGACTTCGTTACCAGAAATGGTACCCTAACGGTCGCTAACAAAACCGCTTTCAAAGATGCACTGGACACGGCCAGAAGTGTGACTGAACTTAGAGATGCAGCAAAGTATGTATCCTCACCAATAACCTTTTTCAAGTTTTGTGTATTCTTACGAAATTGAAGCCCCATTCTGTTAAGTTTTTGCAGCTAGACATGACCAAACTCCAAAGCAAAATGTGTGAAACTTGATCGTGTCAAGCCAAACTGTTTGACTGAATCTATGTACTGTAGCTATATAAACACAAAACATACTTGCTGTATTTGAGAATATGAAGACACATAAAGACACATCAGATTTTCATATTTATTCAGGAAGCATATATTGATATACTGGCATGCTTGTAATGATTCTATTTAACTGATTCTATCAAAAAAGTTGACACTGAGTTCTGAGATCTGTCACAGAGACCAGCTAATCAGTTTTGACTAGTATGTATTCCAGTTGTGACAAGTAGGCCTATCTAATAATAATACAGTATATGCCAGTATTTAATTAATAGATACTGAAATGTAATGAAAAAAAATACTAATACTGAATATTATTGAATACTATAATTGAAGTATGGATATGTTTTAAGACTCCTGAGCATCCTTTTTCTTCAGCAGCACATTTTTTTAAATACTTACAACAGACCGTGTCAGTGTACCATCATAATGATTTGAAACCTATGAATAGTTACTTTAGATTAAAGCTGTAGAATTAGTTGATTTGTCTTCATTTCTGGTCAGTGCTTTTATTTGACAAAAATGTTATGACACAACCTGAATTCCAGAAAGGTTACTTTGGATTTCCTCAGGATTTGGTTGTTGACAAAACAGGATCTCGCTTTGCTTCCAAAGTTTGACAAGCTTATTTTACATCCAAAACTGAAGCCTTTTTGTATCACAAATTCACCTGCTTCTTATGAACTGCTTCTGTTCCATTTTGAGGTGATTCTGGCACCTTTTCATTTTTGTTTTGCCTCTGTCCCTGTGTTTATATTTCCAAAATATGCCAAATTTGCTCACTTAAAGCATATTTTCTTTGAATTTTTGTCAATTAAATAAAAGTTAAAGACAATCAGCAAATTACATATTCTTGATTTATTTTTTAAAAAGTGTCCCAACTTTTCTGGAATTTGGGTTGTATATGTGACCCTCGACCACTAAACCAGTCATAAAAGTTTTTTTTTTTTTTTTGGAAATTGAGACTTATGCATTATATGGAAGTTGAATAAATAATTTTTCCATTGATTTATATTTATGCATACAATATGTGGCCAAGATACAAATATTTTACAAATCTGGAGCCATTTAAATCTTTTTGGCTCAAGACTTCCAGTCTCATTCACTTCCATTCAATTTTAGAAGTTAAAAACGGCTTGCTACAGTATGCTGTTTGATGTTGCAAACTGATATTTTATTATGTTGTTCTGCTTTGTAGTTCTGCAAGTAGTTTTCTGCCATTTAATATTCCTAGTCATTTCTCTCATAAGCAGCTGAATCGGAAGTTCTAAAACAATAACAAAAACTTCCAACGCACTTCTGCGTTGTAGAATAAGGTCAATAGTAGGGCATTAAAATTTGCCCTCTTTGCAAAACTAATTATTAAACAAAAATGTTGTTTTGATATATTTATTGTAGGAAATTTACAAATCAAGTTCATGGGAAATTATCATATTTTAATTAATTAATATTCTAATTGTTTTTAAAAATAATAATAATACTGTACCTAAAATACCTATTTTTTCACAATATTTACCTTTAATTGCTCTTTTGCACAATATCCTGCACACCGTTGTTCAGTCTGTAAAAGTACTTGTATAGCCTGTCTTACAGTATGTTAGTTATGCTTTTAAAATAGCTCTTATGTCCAGTGTTGTGTTTGTATTGATTATTAATTTATGTAGTACCGTTGTACTGTGAGACACGACATTTCATTCCTCTTTATGTCCACACATGTAGCGAAATGACAATAAAGCTCGACTTGACTTGATAAGAGAAAAAACAATCATTTTGACCCACACAGTACTTTTTGGCTATTGCTACAAATATATAGATATACCCATGCAATGTTTTTTGTTCTAGGTTCACACGTATACAGTATATATTTACATGTGTACTGTACAAATGCATATTTCCTCCTGCAGTGGTATTACAAGTATACATGAGGCCAAAGAAGTGGGAATGAAAATTGTGGAGGATTACGCCAGCTGCTGGTACTGGATAGTGATGTAAGTAGTCTTTTATCTCAGCTTAAATTATACAGTGATGAGCTTCAAGGGAATAGCATTTTATTATAGTGTTTTTATATGTATACATTTCTCTTTAAAATGGTACTAATGAAATAAAACAACAATGAATTAAAGAAATTCTGTTTAGGACTATGTAATCTAATCACGGGTTGCTGATCTCATTGTGGCAGAGGGCTGTTCATAGCGCTGGTCATCAGTCTGATCTTCATCCTGTTGCTGCGATTCACTGCAGGCTTCCTCCTCTGGTTCATCATCTTCGCTGTTATCCTGCTTGTGGCCTACGGTCAGTGTGCACAATACCCTGTATATGTAGAATAACATTCACTGTTACGTTTATAATTTTCATTTTAATAATTGTTCTTCTTTTTAACTTTGTGTCATGGTTTTAAGAAAATAATGAAGACCATATACTTCACCCTAATCTGTTTACCCAAATTTAATGTAATTCAGTGTAATACTAGTTTATATACCAGCTAATGCCTTGTCTGGCATATTTAAACACAAGAAACACTTAAAAGCTTCTATTTTTGATCATAGTGCAGCACCGAAACTGTACTTCATTGTCATTTTAAATCTTTATACATTGCCGCTATCCCTCAAACTACTTGGTTATGCTAAATTAGAATAAATAAGTGTTTATCGTACTTGCAAAAATGCATGTACACCTGTTCCACTACGTTACATGGGCTGCAAGTTAATGGTATAGGTAATAAGGATGCATGGTTGAAACAAGACTGACATTTTGACACAGTGTTGAAATGTCAACATACGAATGTTTTAAAACAACTTTCTGAATCATAATTAAAATCCCATGATAAAAACCCATGTCTGTACTGTACTGTACTGAACCATACCACTCATAAATATGAGACAGAATGCATTATTTCAACCATATTTAGACATTGTACACCAAAATTGTTCAAACATCAAAGTTGGCAAAAACAGAAAACACCCAATGGCTATAGTTTTCAAAAACATAAATAAATAATGACCAAATAATCAAATGGGGTGACACAGTGGCTCAGTGGTTAGCACTGTTGCCTCACATCAAGAAGTTCAGTGGTTCCCCCACAGTCCAAATACATGCAGTGAATTAAATAAACTAAATTGGTTGTAAGTGTGTGCTTGTGTGCATGTGAGAGTGCATGGGTGTTTCCCAGTACTGGGTTGCAGATGGAAGGGCATCCATTGTGCAAAACATATGCTGGATAAGTTGGCGGTTCATTCCACTGTGTCAACCCCTAATGAATAAAGGAACAAAGCCAAAGAAAAATAAAATGAGATAATCAGATTATGTCAGCATATGATATTTAATGACTTGTCTACAAGAACTTTTGTCAACTACTTTAAGACAGGTCTAAAAATCAAACAGCTTTTTTTTTGTGTGTCATTTAATACTGTAATATAACAAACGCATATCATCTATAACTACTATTTGTAAAAATGTTTGTATTCATCCCAAGGTCTGGGCTGTCAGTTCAGGTTTTCACTTCCATGACAAATACAGTCCAGATATGCAAGTAGGATCTGTCTGCAGACTGCAAGATGGGAATAACACGAAGGGACATAACTTGTAGTACGTTAGAGGCATAAATAGAAGTTATGTAGACCATATGTTATGTCAAAGCTATGTTGTTGGCAAGATGACACTGTACATCACTTATTGACGTCTACACCTACCCCACACCTAAACCCAACCATTAGTCATTAATGTCTTCACCTTCATCTTCCCCAAACCTAAACACAACCATCAAAGTTTTTAACTTATACACCTCCTCCAACTCTAAATCCAATCATCACAGTTATACATGTTATACATCTACACCTTCCCTAAACCTAAACCTAAACACAACCTTCACAGTTATTATTGTCTATACCTTCCCCAACTCTAAACCCAACCATCACAGCTATTAATGTCTACACCTACCCCAAACCTAAACACAACCTTCACAGTTATTAATGTCTACATCTTCCCCCACTCTAAACCCAACCATTACAGCTATTAATGTCTACACCTTCCCCAAACCTAAACCCAACCATCATGGTTATTAACATCGACACTTACCATAACCCTAAAGCCAACCATCATTGTTATTAATGTCTACACCTTCCTAAACCCTTAACCCGACCAGTTTTTAACATACAGTCTCAAGTTGTAGAGACTTTCATACTTGACGTGCTCGCCAATTTACCCACTGGGTAGCAATGCAGAGTAGGCTAACTGTTATGACAAAACGGATGAAGAAGTCAGCAAGTTGCATGACAGAGTTGCTAAATGAATAAATATATTAATAAATTTAACAAATGAATTAATTGTGGATGGATTTGGAGAAAACTCATGAAAACATTTGATGAAAAATATTTTCTGTTAAGTATTTCACATTTTTAAGTTGTTACATCTTGCATGGTACAACGGGATGGGATCTCGATAACTGCAGGTTACGCCTCTCTAACTTACTACAAGTTACACCCCTTTATGTTATCCCCTTGTCTTGCAGTCCGCAGATAAATATACTTAAGATGTGCAGCCACTGTTAGGCATAAAAGACCACAGTGCAACAATGAAGCTCACAACGCCTGCCCTGACTTTGTAGTTCTTTTGATTGGTCCACTGCTGTGCAACTGACATTATTGAGCGCCACTGCGTGAAACTGTTTTATCTCGACATGCCATTTAAAAAATACAGTACTCGTATGTGATGAAAATATGGAATATAGTACAATGGAAATATAAGAATCTGTCTCATCTCATGCTCACACAAGTCTGAGTCCTTCTCTACACATACAAGATTGAACAGTTTTTATCCCCTACAACCTCAGTTATGAATGGACCTCCATTCAGTGCTAGCATTTTCATTACAAAAGATTTCAGTTTTGAACTGAATCTATGCACAATTAATATGTTTTCAGATTTTAGGAGAGGGTTGGACTCAAAGTTAAATACACAGTCAAATTATTATGTTTTATTATTATTTTTATTCATTCATTCATTTTCTTTTTTGGCTTAGTCCCTTTATTAATCTGGGGTCGCCACAGCGGAATGAACCGCCAACTTATCCAGCACTTGTTTTACGCAGCGGATGCCCTTCCAGCTGCAACCCATCCCAGAAACATCCATACACACTCACTCACAAACACACACTATGGACAATTTAGCTTACCCAATTCACCTGTACCGCACATCTTTGGACTGTGGGGGAAACCAGAGCACCCAGAGCAATACAGGGATACGTGAACACAGGGAAAACATACAAACTCCACACAGAAATGCCAACTGACCCAGCCGGGGCTTGAACCAGTGACCTTCTTGCTGTGAGGCGACAGCACTACCTATTGCGCCACTGTGTTGCCATTCTTCTTCTTCTTCTTCTTCTTCTTCTTCTTCTTCTTCTTCTTCTTATTATTATTATTATTATTATTATTAGTAGTAGTAGTAGTAGTAGTAGTAGTAGTAGTAGTAGTAGTAGTAGTAGTAGTAGTAGTATTATTATTATTATTATTATTATTATTATTATTATAAGTACAGTAACTTTTTAGTTCTGTAGCTAGCAAAACGTTTCTGCCCATTTAAAATAATCAGAAAAAGCAAGTACTAATATTTCTTATTCCTGTTGTACTCTACCGTATCAAACTATGACCCCAGCCAAAGTCCCTTTAAGGCAAGTAATTTCACTTGGCAGCAATCTTTGAAATGCCTCTCAAGCAGTATTCTAAGGCATTCTGTCTGAATAGGGAAACATCAAATTCTCCAAAACTGTTTGCCAAGCTTACGATTACATTACATATTCAGAATCATCAAAAAAGTTAAACAACTGTCTCATAAGTTTTGTTATAAAAACATTCGAATCAAACAAAATTGGCATTTTTTCATGTTGCCCGAGCTAATGCGCATGTGCACTCGAAAGAAACGAGATCACAACACCAACCTTATTTATGGCATTTCTACACATTATCATCCCCTGTATAATAATCTTCTGATTGCATTGTTCTTCTGAAGTAATTCACAACTTGATCTTGGTCTTGATGGTCTGGCGAGTCTCTGCTGTAGTTGCTGCTGTCATGTGATGTGCGTTAGACAGGACGGACTGTACCTCAAGTTCATTTCATACAGATTACAAAACCAGACAACTTTTGTTTGTATAGATCCCAGTGTGTTTGTTGACAGTCATAAACTGTCATAAAAGCACTTATCTGGGTGAGCTTCTCCCCTGGAGAAACGTCAGTCTACAGTGATGGATGATTGGCTCCTGTATTAGTAGGCGGGGCTTTGTTCACCATATTGACCATCATAGAGTGGCACATCTTGTGTATTCTATAGCCTTTGCCCCAGCGTATGTACCAAACCATGACCTCTACTCTGTGTATCGTTACACACCTACCTGTAACAGATTCTTCTTTTGCTTACAGGAATCTGGCACTGTTACTGGGAGTTCACTGTTCTCAGGGAGACTCCTGGAGCAGACGTCACCATCTCTGACATCGGCTTTCAGACGGACCTCCACGTCTACCTACAACTCAGCCAGACCTGGCTAGTCTTCAGTAAGTGACAGTTGATGGGACTCTGCTTTGTGTCCTTGAATACATGTTTCAATTGTTCTCCATTTCTGCTTAGTGGTGACTCTAGGTTTGACTGAAGCCTCCATAGTTTTGATGCTCATATTCCTGAGAAAGCGGGTTCGCATTGCTATCGCTCTGCTCCGAGAGGGCAGCAGGTGAGTGCGTCCCCCTAACTCTATATCTGACCTTCAGATGAGTGCATTGAGAATAACTGCTGTTCTGATCATCTGTGTGTTTATGTGTGTTTCTGCAGGGCCATCAGTTACATCATGTCTGCTCTGTTCTACCCTATCATTACCTTTGTGCTGCTGGCCATCTGTATCTCCTACTGGGCTATGACTGCACTGTATCCTCTTCATTTACTTATTTACAACACACAAAATTATATTATGCTTTTTAAAGAGATAGTTTACCTAAAAGTTTACATTTGAAAAGTAAAATAATACATTAAACCAGTGGGGGGTTTTTTCAACCATGTTCCTGGAGGACCACCAGCTATGCACATTTTCCATGTCTCCTTAACCAAACACGCCTGATTCAGATCATCAGCTCATTAGCAGAGGCTGAAAGACCTGTAATGGGTCTGACAGACAAAGGAAACGTCCAAAACATGCAGTGTTTGTGGTTCTCCCGGAACGTACTTGAGAAACACTGCATTAAACAATAAAATTGGGTCAAGACGTATAATCAGGCCACAAGTGTCAAGCATATATTATGAATTCTTTTCGGTAGTGTTTAAAAATCGATCCGAAAAGCACCACATAAACCGAGATCTAGAAACAAAAGTTAAGAGCTATTTAATTACCAACATAGTTGTATTACTTCTAGGAATTTCTATTGTGCTGTAATTTATCCTTTTCCTCCACCAGGTGGCACTACTGTAAAGGCTAAAAATGTGAGCACATATTTTGTCCCTTTTACAGTTTTTCTCTGTCGCTTTGGTACATATCTCAGATCAGAACAGGGGCATCGCTAGACACCATTTACTGAGGCACGTGCCTCACTAAAAATCGCCAGTACCCCAGTAAAGGCTTTGAGATACGGTTTACTTTATATGCAAGTGTATTTATTAAGAGTGGTAATCCCAGAACAAAGACGTTATTCTCTATGTGCAACTGAACCAACGCTGGTGAAAGCAATGAAGTTTAATCAAAAAGCAAGCACAGTATGTGCGCAGAAAAAAACATTCTCAGCCGTGAGTCAGGTCTAAGACAACACGCATTCTAGAAAATCTTTTTTTTGTATTCAATCGAATTTCATTCTAATTAAATTAATATTCATGCAAAAGATTGTGTCTTTAGATTGTTTTCCAGCTACATTTAGGATTTATTTCTGTTATTTATTTATTTAATTAATTATTTGATAATTATATAGATTTTTTTTGTTTTGTTTTGTTTTTGTTTTTTTGAGGGGAAGCTGTGCCTCAGTAGAGCTTTATGTCTAGCACCACCCTTGGATCAGATCTTAAATTCTTTTAAAAAAATCTGTTCATTCATTGTGTCAGTTGTGCACATCAAATTGCAGTTTCCTTTGAACAAGTTGCAGCTGCTTTTGTACATCCATGCAAATGATTATGTGCAGCTCTCTGATGTTTCCTACATTATCAGTTGCTTATGTCATGTTGATCAAAAGTATTATTTTGGTCTCTGTTGAATAGTGTCAGCCTACACAACATTTCATTGTTTGTTAATGGCTTAAGTCCTTACATGCAAAATGGCTGAAGTTGTCATAATATTTTGTCAAAATGCATTTTTCTATACATTTTCATTTTTTTTTTTTCTAAATATGTCTATAATTGGTACATTTTCCCCCGGGGAATCTTGACTTTTTCTAATGAAGGTACACCTTAAAGGAGATTATCCTACACTGTAAAGAAATAATACAGTTTCTCAATTGCTTTGGCTCAATTCTCGATTAAAATTTTTCAAAACAATGCGTTTAGATCGCTGAACAATTAGGTCATTGTTCACATCCGATTAGCATTTTTTATTGATCTAAGCAAATTGCAAATGCTTACATGTGCAAACAGTAAGTACAATTGTCTGTAGTTTGGACAAAAACTATTTTCATATGCCTTGTTGATCAAATCTGATGAGTCAGTTCTTGTTTAAATTGTCAAACTTTTCACAACTTCTCAATCATTTTTTATCATGTAAGCCATCACTCTCAAAACAATGTATTCAATTAACAAACGTGTATATGTGCATGGTTACTCCATAACTATCTGACACATTGTTTCCTATGTCTGCTAAATTGGTAAACAAGCTCTAATTTGCATCATCTATTTAATCAAGTAAATTAAGGATCATATATTTGTAGATTGTCCTCAGCACAATCACTACTTTTTTTGGAGAATGGAGAACTTACACAATCCTGAACTGCAGCAACATGCTTGTGAAAGAGCTACTGGAAGAAGTGTGATCTCTGGCAAAGGCAATAAGAGGGACAGGATGTCCACCAAGAACACATTTTTTAATTGATGCAACTTTGTAGTTTTGTTTTTTGTTTATTGGAGGTAAAATAAAAAATTTAAAATATACAATGCAGTAATTCGACAAGCAAAACTGCACTTTACATGTACATCTGTACACAAATAAATGTACTGTATAAATACAAATGTTTATATATTTTGTTTATGTAACTTCATTTTAATTATCAATTTGATAGGGACAATGCGTTGTCACAGTGAAAATGAAATGTTAAATCGGCAACTTCATTTTAATTACCAGTTTGACATGGATGATGTGTTGTCACAGTAAAAATTTATATGAAATAATTAAATTTTATTTTCAATTTTGGCAGATATTTTGCGAGCAGTGTTTTATAATGAAATTGTTAATCTGGTTAAACAATAATTTTATGAACATTTTTAATGGTTTAAAGCAGGGGTGTCAAAACTCAGTCCTGGAGGGTCAGTGTCCTGTTGGGTTTTGCTCCAACTTGCTTCAACACACCTGCTAGGCAGTTTTTAGTTTATAAGAGCTTGATTAGCTGGTTCAGGTGTGTTTGATTAGGGTTGGAGCTAAACTCTCCAGGACACCGGCCCTCCAGGACCAAGTTTGGACACCCCTGGTTTAAAGCATGGGTCTCAAACTCCTGGCCGCAGCTCTGCACAGTTTTGCTCCAACCCTGATCAAACACAGCTGATCTAAATAATCAAGTTGTTCACAAGAGTCTGAACACCTTGATTAGTTGGGTCAGCTGTGTTTGATTAGGGTTGGAGCACTTTGCAGAGCTGCAGCCCTCCAGGAAGTATGAGACCCATGCTTTAATGTAATATATTGTGGGTGTTGGTGTTGTTTTTTTATGCTGCAAAAACCTTGTAAAAAAAAATGCCAGTTCATGTTCTGTTATTTTACAGATTCATTTATTTATATATTATTTCTTATACATTATATTATTCAAACTACTAAAATGTTAAACTGTAGAGATGAATTTTCAACATCAAAAGTATATAGAGCAGACATCAAGCTCCCGTTATGAAATTCACAACCATATTTCTTTACAGTGTATATTCACATTTCTACTTTTGTTTGTTTTTTTCCTATGCTATGCAGTGTTGTCTTTTCCTTTCTGTATCACAGTGACATGATCTGTCAGCCATAGTTTACATTAGAACATCCCCCCAGAGTACACTGTTATTGACAACATGACTATATAATTTCTTATCCATACACAATGACACAAGAGCTTGACATTGTGACGGCATTGACATGTTCATTGACACAGAAATTTAGTTTTGAGAGATGAACAAAGGATCTTTTGCAGGTCTATGGTGTTTTGCTATTTGTATGTGTTGTTTTGAGAAATACGCTTACTGTTTTCTTAATTATATTATACAAATACTGTTATTAAATGCTCTCATTATTATTATTATTATTATTATTATTATTATTATTTACGAATAGAAGAAGTAATGATGATAACAATAATAGTTTTCATCATTATTTTGAATTGTTAAATTAGTGCCACATTTGTCTTTAGACCTTAACTAAACTTTAGCTTTCTTGCATCTTCTGGTGATGCTGTTTACAAAGTTGCATCAGGCTATCCCAACTGCAAGTACGCCAACCAAACCTGCAGTCCTGAGGTGAGATTTCTACATTTCAAGATGTAAAAATGAATAGTTTTAATAGTGTTTAACAATTAAACCGACACACATATATCGAACAATTTATAACTCAATAATTTCATTACATTGCTTGTAATCGATTTTTACTTTAACTCTGTTTTTTATTGAAATATATTGGTCAGAGAGTCACAGTATCAGATACATAGATGCAATCAATTTTTGATGGGTTTTGTGATGCCAATATCAATTTGATGTTGTTTTGATGTAATTTTCGACCCGCTTGGATCACTAGTGATTCAACATTTATGTACTTGATTATCAACAGAGCTTCAACAGGACCAACATCACCAAGCAGTGTCCCGGTGCTCAGTGTCTTTTTGCCTTTTACGGAGGGGAGAGCTTGTACCATCGTTACATATTTATCCTCCAGCTCTGTAATCTGCTGGTCTTCCTCTGGCTGGTTAATTTCACAATTGCTCTAGGACAGTGCACTGTCGCAGGGGCTTTCGCCTCATATTACTGGGCTCGAAGAAAGCCTGCAGACATCCCACCCTGCCCAGTGTTCTCCTCTTTTTCCAGGGCTTTACGGTACATTTGCAGAGTTTCCTACTAAGGTCAAAGGATTGTTCAAACATGACCAGTAAGATTGTAGATTCAGTTTTGCTGTTAAAGTGTCTGTATTTTACAGGTACCACACAGGGTCTCTTGCTTTTGGATCTCTGATCTTAGCGGTGGTTCAACTCATCCGGGTCATTCTGGAGTATCTGGACCACAAACTCAAAGGTTGCTTGATGTCTTATTCTTTTTCTTCATCTTTTCTTTTTTTTTGCTAAATATTAATACATTAAAGTATACTTAAGTACGAAAGTACTTAAAATAATTGTAAGTTATGGCTGTAACCTAGTCAGAAGGTTGATGCAATGTGACTTACATCTGAAGTTTGTGTGAAATGTCTGAAGCAAAGCACACCAACAGCTGGTCAGATTTATTGTCAATGAGACAAATGGTGGAGCTTATTGGAGCAAGCATATTCCAGGAGGTTATTCTAAGCAATAAGTGGTGGCCAACAAGTACTGCAGATCTATGGTTTTTAAGTATCTAAGCTGCTTTCTCATTTGGTTCAATTGACTGGTCCATGTACCTGAATTCGACTGACCCACTTGCATCCATGCAGAAGTTCAAATTAAGACAGTCAATTGCTAATTCTCAATAGTGGAAATGAAGAATAAACTGCTCTGCTTGCGTCACATCAGTTACACAGATTATTAAACCCGTAACCACACAATATGACCAATTCATATGTGATTAACACAAATAAAACCTTAGAAACAAACACACTGCAGTTCAACACATACCACTGTCTTTTGAAAATGACTCAGATGTGTAAACAGCGTTCAGATTTTCCAAACAAACCAATCTCCGATGTCATATGGATCCATAAAAAGTACCAATGTTAAACCTTCCCTAAAGTTAAAGTTCAACCAAATAAGAATTTTCTGTTATGTACTGCTCTTCCACTTGTTCCAAGCATGTATGAGCTTTTGTTAAATACATAGAAGGATATACTTCCTTGTTACTACTATGGAAGACAATTAATCAGCTTTTCTAACATTCCTCAGAATGTCTTGTTTTGTGTTCAACAGAAGACGGAAACATGTAAAAGTTTAGAACCCCTTGAGTGTAAACACATGATGAGGAAATGTATTTTTAGGGGGTGAGGTATACCTTAAAGGTGAAGCGAGAGTCAAATAAAAACACCATCTTGAGACTCAAGACTTTCTCTGCAGCTGACTCTAAACGCTTAGACATATCCTCCAATGCCGGTGTCAAACACCAGGCCAGGACCCTGAAACAGCTCCAAGGCCACAGCGGTTAATAACCGCATAGGAAACAAATCATTAGATGTCTCCCAGAGGGTTCAGCTATCAATGTCAGCATCATAAAGTAAAGAGTGTCCATGCTTATAGATGCAGCACTACAAATGATAATTGTCACATATCAGTTTAGAGACCCAGAATTCAAGTGTTGATCCCCCTTGTAGTCCAAACCCTAATTCCTCTACTCAGGTGTGCTAAATCATGCCAAAGTCTATTGAAGGCAAGCCTGAAAGGATTAGATTAAAAAACATAACAGCTAATGCTAACACTGCATCTATGGAAGTATGCAGGGAAAGAAACCAAAAGCCCCTATTCTTTACGTGAGACCAAGCTAGTTTTACAGCTTTGCCAGTGCAATATAGACATTTGTGTAATACAGACATTTGCATCTCCCCTATAGTAAGAAAAATCTCTGACCATGCTTCCGAATCAAATACTGCTCAGACTAAACCTGCATCCTCTTGTATTTTCTCTGTTTTTTACCAACTAATATTGCTTGGTCATTTTCCCACTGCTGCCTCTGGCTTAAGTCAGTAGAGCTACTATACAGTTAAATCAAGTCCTTCAACAATTTGAACTGAACTGAAACTTCATTAAAGAAACTCAAATTGAAAGTTTATTCCTGACATTATTTTATTATAATCTGTACTGTATAAATTACTATAGAAATAAATGTAAGTTGACTTGACTAAAACTCCTCGTAGCAGTTGGGGGAAATGTATTCAGCTGAGGTTACTGTATCAAACTTGGTCTTGGAGGGCCTGGGCCCTGCATAGTCTAGCTTCAACTTCCTTCAATACACCTGCCTGGAAGTTTCAAATATACATAGAAAGAGCTTAATTGTTTCAGGTGTGTGTAATTGCGGTTGGAACTAAACTTTGCAGGACTCTGGCCCTCCAGTACCGAGTTTGGGCACCCCTGGCATACAGACATATCCTTGGTCTAAACCAGAGGTTGGCAGGTTCGGTCCTGGAAAGCCGTAGTCCTGCACAATTTTGCTCAATACATAACTGTACATGCCTGAACATGTAAATGCGGGTCTGAGTTCTAAAAGCTACTAGTCTGGCAGTTGAGTGTTTATCAAGGCTGGATTACCTACTTCTAGTGTAGGAGAATCCATGAGAAAGGAGCCGAGCGAACAGTCATGCAAACAAGTCAACTTCCTTCTGGCTAAACATCCTCCAAATCTTAGATGGATGGATGGATGGATGGATGGATGGATGGATGGATGGATGGATGGAGGGATGGACGGACGGACGGACCGAACGACCGACCGACCGACCGACCGACAGACAGACAGACAGACAGACAGACAGACAGACAGACAGACAGACAGACAGACAGACAGATAGATAGATAGATAGATAGATAGATAGATAGATAGATAGATAGATAGATAGATAGATAGATAGATAACAGGCTGCTTACCGTTAAATATTTGTGTTTTTAGGAGCTCACAATGCATTTGCACGATTCCTGCTCTGCTGTCTGAAGTGCTGCTTCTGGTGTCTGGAGCGATTTATACGCTTTATGAACAGGAACGCTTATATAATGGTAAGAAACATCCACACTTACAATAAACAAAAAATATTTAAGGTAATATTTGGTCATTTCCATCATTTGTGTTTCACACTAGATTGCTATTTATGGGAAGAACTTCTGCACATCAGCGCGGGAGGCGTTCTATTTACTGATGAGGAACGTAGTGAGGTGAGGAGGTCCTGCATGTCAGTAGTACACCAGAGCAGTGTTTCTCAACCACGTTCCTGGAGGACTACCAACAATGCACGTTTTGGACGTCTCTTTTGTCTGTCACACTCAGGTCTTTCAGTCTCTGCTAATGAGCTAAGAATCTGAATCAGGTGTGTTTGGTTAAGGAGACATGAAACAAATGTGCAGATCTGGTGGTCCTCCAGGAACGTGGTTGAGAAACACTGCACTAGAGCAGTCAAATCAGAGCTCACAATTCCTCTTACTGTAGTTCCTCTCCTCTGCTGCAGGGTGGCAGTGTTGGACAAAGTTACAGACTTCTTGCTCTTCCTGGGGAAACTATTGATAGCAGGGAGTGTTGGTGAGTCTTTTTCATTTTTGTAACAGAAAAGTATGCACAGAAAAGTTTACAGAAACAAATATAACAAATATTAATTAATTATGTATACATGAACACAGCTTTTTTTCTATTAAGTACTTTCCTTAAAGGTGCTGTAGGTGATCTGCCTAAATGCTATCCCTGCCATCCAAAGCCACGTCTCCTGAAATCATGAACACACACTGTAAAAATGACAACCCACTAGATCATGTCGTTCGCCAGTTAGAAAAGTTTATAGTACTTTATAATACTACAATTCTGAATGAAAAACTATCTAGCACGTTTTTAGTTGTGTAGCAAACAAAACTTTACATAATGTGCCGTATTTCATGCATGCTGGTCTCACTCTCACATGCTTTGTCCTAAAGCAACTATGGTGCTTGGCCAGCGGGGTGCAGGATTTAGTTATTACTAAGTCATACTTTCATGTTATTTCAGACCGAATATTCACAGTAGCATGGTAAACAATATAGGGGCCAATGCGATGTGAATATTAAACCAACTTCACCTCAGTAAAGCAGGCTATGCAGAATAGCTCTGTTTACGTATGTTTTGTTGTTAAACTAAATAAAAATCTACATTATCGATGCTGTAAAAGGTTCTTTTATGAAATTGAAAATAGTCACATCAATCTTTTGTCAGAAGATTTCAGTGGCTGAACAACACTTTTGTGCATATAACTCAATCGTAAAACAACCAAATTTACATAAGCTTTGCATGACTACAATAAGTTAAAACATAACATTACTTGTCTAAAAGAAATACTTCAGCCATGGTGTCATCCTCCTCCAGCGAGCAAAGGTAGCTCCAATATTGATTCGGGATTTTAAAAAGTTTTGATTCAGCATGTTTTTTCATGTGCAAACAGCAGATTTGCGGGAACAGGGGTGCGCTGATGTACAAATCTACATTTGTTGACAGACAGTTTGGGCTACTTATTAGAATTATGGGAAATGTTGGCCCAACAAATTTTAATTGGACAAACATTTTTTAGTCTTCTGCCTTACCAGAATATAAAAATACATATAAATGCATTTAGATAATTTACTTTAATCATTACTTTTGGAATGTGAAGAAACATTCAACCGGCACAACAAAAAAATGTTTCTGAAGGCAATCACCTACTGCACCTTTAATAGTGTTTATATTAGTGAGTAGCCTATATTAGTTTATATAGTTTCCTGATAATTAAAGGCACAGTAAGATTTGACAAAGTCAATTTACACTGATGAAAATTAAACTTAAGGGATTGGGAGCATTTATGATATACATATAAATAACGCTTAAAACGTATTTGGTATTCTATTTTAAAATACATTTCAACTTAACAAATACAATCAGAAATGATGAGCTTCTTTTTCAGTGTGGTTAGTATAATTATTTAGTTTTTATAATGCCGAAATACTACAATAGCCAACGCTATCTCACGACAATTTGCAACTTTTTGATATAGTAGCACTATCGCCTCACAGCAAGAAGGTCGCTGGTTCAAGCCCCGGTTGGGTCAGTTGGCATTTCTGTGTGGAGTCTGCATGTTCTCCCCGTGTTCGCGTGGGTTTCCTCCTGGTGCTCCGGTTTCCCCCACAAGTCCAAAGACATGTGCTTTACTGTAGGTGAATTGGGTAAGCTAAATTGTCCGTAGTGTATGTGTGTGAATGAGTGTGTATGGATGTTTCCCAGAGATGGGTTGCAACTGGAAGGGCATCCGCTGCGTAAAACAAATGCTGGATAAGTTGGCAGTTCATTTCACTGTGGCAAACCCAGATTAATAAAGGGACTTAGCTGAAAAGAAAATGAATGAATTAATGAATAAATGAATGAATGATTTAGTGGCTCATGCCCAAAATAAAATTGTGCAATAATCTGTCATTTATGAATTTACAAACACCATCATCTATTTAAGAAGTGACAGTTATAGAAAAATATGTTGTACAGTCTCTTATACAATCAAAATTAGCTATTTACATTTCAGTTGCTGAGTCTGTTTGTAGCTATTTACACAGCTGATATGTGCTATTTACGTCATGCAGCTGGTGTAAAAGTAGACATAAAGGTTTGTTTTGGCAAGGCAAATCAATTTCTTCAGAGAATTTTTCGAATGAATAAGACATGCCTTCAATACAGTGAAGTCGCTGAAGATAAAAGAGTTTGATAAAAGCATTTAAAAACAAAACGCATCAGAAGTTGACGTGCCGCAGTAGTTCAGAACTCACGGTAATGTTTCCACTGACCACAAGAGGGCGCGAGAGTGCAGACGTTTCACACCGAGTTGCACATCAGTCTTGAGGTTTGTGGTTGATTTCTCCTCCATCCAATATGTCCTGCAGGTGTTATTGCTTTCTTCCTCTTTACACGCAAGATACCCATCATCCAGGAAGAGGTTCCAGTGTTGAATTACTACTGTGTGCCTCTCTTGGTGAGAAAGTCTTTCGCAATTGTTTCTTTTTCAAACAGGATCTGGTTTCTGGTTGAGGTGGTATTTTGACTGGCAGCTTTCGTTTTTCTTTGACAGACAGTAATACTGGGTTCATACTTGATTGCGCACAGCTTCTTCAGTGTCTATGCAATGTGTGTGGACACCCTGTTCCTCTGTTTCTGTAAGTATTGCTGCTATTATTTCTGTAACAATTAATATTGATAATTAATATTTTATTCGGAGAGAAGGATTTAAATAGTACACTGTAAAAAATCCTGGTTGCCTTATATTTTTAAGCTGAATCAAATTAACCTTATGAGCCTATTGAACTTATGTTGAACTGACTTAAAACAGCTTGCATAACTTATAAAATTGATTAGAACATGATTAACTTAGCTTAATAAGTTACACTGAATTAAAAACATATGCTGTCATGACTAATTGATCATACATTTTTTTACAGTTTATGCTACAGTAAACATTTTTAATGTTTTGATACGTTTTGGCATGAAATCATGTAGCCCAGGGGTGCTCGACCCTGTTCCTAAAGATCTACCTTCTTGCAGAGTTCAGTTCCAACCCCGATCAAACCCAAATAAACCAATAGACCCTTTTCACAATTTAGTGTTACTCAGTAGCGGAAGTCATCTTAGTTAGTAAAACTTATAGCGCAGTGAATGGGAGAATACAACGAAACATTTTTTTACAATCTTATTGTGCTCAAATAATAAAAGAAAAACTCCAGGATGATGTTTTAAAGACTTTCAGAAAAAGGGAAAAATAGCGTGAGATGGATGACGGCAGCCAGAGGAGAGAATAACATCAGATTCACTGTCCTGTTCCATACGCTGCATTCAAAATGCCTCACAGAAGTGGTCATTCTTTTTTTTTTAATTTGAAGCAAAGATGATAAACTGCATACATAAATGCATATAAATGTTCATACGTTTTTTGTTTTTTATTTAAATATTGAAAACTTTCAAGGATTTAAGATGCTGATGACCACTAAGCGCATCCTAACAGGCTTGTGAAAAGGGTCCATTAATTAGGACATGGACTATAGTAACTCATAGTGAAGTGGTTTTGAACTATACTACTGTATAGTTAAGTGTTTTTTTACTCTATATATTATAGTATTTTGCAACACTTTGTTAATGAATGCTACAGTACAGTATACATACTGTATAGCATCAACTATACTGATAATAATGTAGTATTCTTTTGTTTTTACTACAATAAACTGTGGTGTGTTGTAGTATAGAACGCTACAGTATTTTATTTGTGTTGAAGCCATTTCTATGGAAGTAATAATATTTTGGGTTTGTTTAT
>CAIGQQ010015130.1:1309779-1333009 GCA_903798035.1 Danio albolineatus
ATTGAGATTTATATATCTCCGGTCTTATATGTAAATATATATCTTTAACCTTTAGACTTTTTTATTTCATTATTTTACTTTTTTAAGCTTTAGGCAAATTTTCAATATTGTCATTTCTTAACAAGTCAAATCATACATCAATGAATTCTAAAATACATCAATGCTTATTTACTTAACCTTCAGGTGATATATAAATCTCAATTTCCCAAAAATTGACACTTTTGTTTCATCCAAGATCACATATTTATTGATTTTGTGATTAGAAGGCTGGAAGCAAGAACATCTTGCTACTTGTGAAAGCAAATTTGTTGCAGATTTACTTTGAATTTGTGACATAAGAATATGAACTATATAAGAATCAGTTTAACATTGCACATTTTCTTGAAAGATCCAAAGTTTCAGTTCAATTAAATTAGAAATTCCAGACCTTTACGTGAACAGAATGGAGCTAAAGCACCTCTTAATCAATAATATTTTGCATGAAACAAATAATTATCCAAGTCACTAAATATTTCTGATGTATAACTGAGAAAAAAAAAGTTACAGGGGAATGAATCACTAACTATTCCAGCATATGTTTTACGCAGCGGATGCTATATTTATTTATTTACATTTTCATTCATTCATTCATTCATTTTCTTTTCGGCTTAGTCCTTTTATTAATCAGGGGTTGCCACAGTGGAATGAACCGCCAACTTATCCAGCATGTTTTACGCAGCAGATGCCCTTCCAGCTGCAACCCATTCTAATTTTAACAATTTAGTATTTAACCTATGTAAATATTTTGCTTTTCGTCACTTATAAACCTCTTCCAGTTCTTTCATTTGGGGAACCCTGAGTGTAACATTTTGTGCAACATTTCATTAAGATACTATAAGAATATGTTTTATTTCCCTCACTCTATTTCTAACAGTAATTACAATTAAAACCATTCAAATCATGTTATAATCTAGTTAGGTCAAAGATAATCCAATAATGGTTAGAATGCAAGTCTAGATTGTTACTGATTACAATTTGATCATATGATTTGTAGAGATCAAGTCAAAGTCAAAGACAGCTTTATTGTCAACCTCATGTACAGAATATACAGAGAATTGATATTCCGTAACTCTCAGCCCCTAGGTGCATAACGGATAATATTAATGCAAAAAGTAGAATTTTAAGAAAACTCTAGAGAAGTCAAGCAAAGATCTGCTCAGCACATACAATAATTGCATATAATCATTCAGCTCAAGGGTGCCACGGTGGCGTAGTGGGTAGCACGTTCGCCTCACAGCAAGAAGGTCACTGGTTCGAGCCCCAGCTGGGTCAGTTGGCATTTCTGTGTGGAGTTTGCATGTTCTCCCTGTGGTCGCGTGGGTTTCCTCCCGGTGCTCCGGTTTCCCCCACAAGTCCAAAGACATGTGGTATAGGTGAATTGGGTGAGCTAAATTTTCAGTAGTGTATGAGTATGTGTGGATGTTTCCCAGACATGGGTTGCGGCTGGAAGGCCATCCACTGCGTGAAACATATGCTAGATAAGTTGGCGGTTCATTCTGCTGTGACGACCCCTTTTTAATAAAGGGACTAAGCCGAAAAGAAAATGAATGAATGAATGAATGAATGAATTCAGCTCAAGTCATCAAGTTCAATCTTTGAATTTTTTGTATCGATCCCAAAAAAATTCAGCTTTGTAGATTATTTTAGCACTTTGTTCCATTTATATATCAAGGCCAAAATTTTTCATACCCCTTGCAAATTCTATTTATATATATAAATTCCACAATGGTGCCTCTTGTACTCTACATCGATTTATTATTTTTTGAGAGAAGCCTGTGTCATTTCCAGTCAAAAAAATCTGTCTGGTCATTGATGCCCCATTCTAGATAATCTCAGCTTTGCAGTTTCCATCTGCATCTTTGTGCCGGTTGCGTGTTGATGGAGCGCAGCCCTCTGAGGAAATGTAGCTGATGACAGTCTCTCATGCAGCTAGGGGCTCTGAGCCACAGGAAACTAAGATTACAACATCACCACCACAAGGGAAGTCAGACCCAAAATACATACACTTAAGTGTCTTTTCTCTGTGTCTCCACTGCAACTTTTGGCTCCAAGCTAATGTTTTGTTTCGTCGCCACAAAGGAGTGTCCTCACTAACAACAAGTCACTTCCAGTACAATGTGCTGAATGAATCAATAATGTTAGGATGTTTTTAAGGTCAACATTGTTGTGCTCACGCCTATTTATATGGCCAAGCCGTGTTGCTATTTGAAGCCGGTGACACTTGCGTGATTAATGTTGTGTTTGTGCGGCTCCCTTTGAAAATCATTTTCCTTGCATGCAAAGCCTATCAGGAGAAATCCAAAATATGCTAAAATTCCTCCATTGGGTTTTGACAGCAATGTCTTGGCCATACTCCAGCTGGGATATCCTGATGGGCGGATGCTGTTTCTGAAGTCAAGTCATCTTTACCTGTCCCAGGTGAACCCCAAACCCCAGTGCTTGTCCCTCTCATATATGAAGGCTGAATGCATAAAACCTTTAGGCTATAGTGCTTTTCATCTGTCCAGACTTAAAGAACATTAATCTGGGAAATGAATTCATTGAAACCCCCTCTGGAGAAGCAACTATATTCGGTTACACCTCTGTTTGAACTTGAACTTGTTCATTTCTTTATAATCATTAGTATTTGAAACTATGAAAGACCGCTCAGACCTCATGCACACTTTACTGTTGATTTTACAGAGTTTTGTTTCCTTTAATCTCTGGTGTTTGCAAGTTTTGCCTTACAATCAATAAATAGGGCCATAACCATTCCCCTGCTTCCAGTAACTACAATAATCTGATAATTAAAGTTAATAATAATTTTTTTCTTGCGTTTTTTCCATACTTCATTATTCTTTGTTCTGTTTAACATAGAATAATGACAAAATTAAAAGTATAATATTGTCAAAATGATTGAGAGCCAATCAAATCAAAGACATGCATTAGTGATATAACTACATGTGGGTCTTTTACTATCTGTCTGGTTTTCTTGTTTGTTCCAGGCTAAAAAAAAGTAAATAAAAATAAGCTAAATTGTCCGTAGTGTATGTGTGTGAATTAGTGTGTATAAATGTTTCCCAGTACTGGGTTGCAGCTGGAACGGCATTCGATGTGTATAACGTATGCTGATAAGTTGGCGGTTCATTCCGCTTTGATGACCCCTGATTAATAAAAGGACTACGCTGAAAAGAATATTAATGAATTATTTGTTTAGATTTCTTTTGTTTGATTCGTTCTCCAGAATCTTCAAAGATGTTTTGGAAGTGACTGAGACCCAACTACTTTTCAGCAAACTTTACAAAACAGACCCTAAGGAGGAATGCTTTTTTGGTAAAAAATAAAATACATTTCTAAATTGAATAGAATTGTCTACACCACAGCTATGACAACAAAATAATCTGACAACAAATATATAATCTGTATTACCTTCAAAACAGTTTATTCCAGCTGACAACAATAATAAATATTAACAGGCACTCAGAATTAACATGACTTTAACTCAATCATTTTAGTGCAGCAGTTGACAAAATGCAAAATGTGAAAAATAATGGTTTCAGTTAATATATGTATACCGTTATGTAGTATTTCCCCCATTAATTGTTTCAATAGGCAGTGGCGCCTGCAACCGTATGGCTGTACACATTGTGCGTACCTACCCTAAGAGGGCATTAATTAATGGTGCTTTTTGATTGATTGATTTATTTATTTACACAGTTTAAATTGATTATTAACTAGTATACACTACAATATATTGACAAAGCAAGAAAGAATGACAACAAATAAAGGTGTGCATTTGTGTGTTTTAAAGCGTGTATATACTTGCATGGTGGGAGATGGGTAAAGAAATCTAATGGCTTTAGTTTTGCTGGCAGTTTTTCCACACACTAAAAATTACAATTCAGATAGATGTTGTTTAAAACAAGATTTACAATAAGTAAACGCTCTTTAAAATAGCTAAACTTAATTGAGACATTTGCCAAAAGGCCTAAAACTAATGAGACTAATGAAGTATTTTCTCAGTCTCATCAGCATCTGAGCCTGGGGAACTCCAGGTCCTGCACGTATCTCGTTCATTGCACAATTATGATCCAGTTGCACAGCCTCCTCGCATAGAACCTCTACCATTCAATGTGCTTTAAACAATTTTAGGAATAAGGGATGATGAGGCGGGATGGTGCTGGATATTTGTGTATCTTTGAATAAAATCCTGCAGGCGCCCCTGCCAATAGGGATGTTTTTTTTTTTTTTTTTTGTTTGTTTTTTTACAACCATTAGGAGAATCACAAAATTACAAACTTTGATTTGCAGCAAAGCATCGCTTTAATGAGGGAAAGAACTACAGTCCTGTACTGCAAATGACACACTTCCCATACCCTCTTTGTATGGACTGAAACAGGGTGAGAGCAGTAGTAGACTGATGTGGGGAATGCTGAGCATACCTGGCTAACCATCAGATTATGGTTTCAGCAATGCTGGTTGCAATGACAATAGGCTTGGAGGTATCTTCCGAGATCCTGGATTTTACCTTTTTACTGGAGGTAAATCAGGGCCAAATCAATTCACACAAGGGACCATGGTCAATTAGGAATGGGATGAGGAACCAGTTTCTCTTGGTGACGCGGCTGAGGAGTATTGGTTATGAAACAGACTGAGCAGCTCTTGACATACCAAGACACCCCCTGAACTATATTAAGTCACCAGTAATAATGTAGAAGCAGTGAGAGGGTTCACTTGCTGCCATGGTGTTCAGAGCCCAGAGAGGAATGGACTGAATCTAGAAGGCCAAAACAAAGTGTTGAGTCAATGTATGTTCCAATGGAGACTGTTTGAATTGTTCATCTAACACCCATTCAGTCAGGCTGAAAGTTAATGCTGAAGGGATGATGATTTCAGAGGAAGTTCTGAATCTCCTCAACAGTCTGTTGCATCCACCAGAATGTAGTAATGGTAGCCATTCTGTGCCAGAACACATACCATACTTCAGCCTATTAGCAGAGAGGAGAAAGGGTGATAATGTGCTTGAGATTATGGTGGTCTGTTTTTACTTTGCTTCCCTCCAGCCAGTGTGTCCACACCTCAACAATTCCTGGTTTCTGGTGTCTTAGTTTTTCTCCTCTGTGAAACGTTTCCTCAAAAAGAAAAAAAAAAAGGCATGGATCTCCAGTGACATTTAACAAATCCCCCAAATAGCTGGAGTTCTCAGCTGGGAGTGTATCATGGCAAGTTTTGAATGTCTTTGGACGCTTTACTTCCATCCATTTGGATCCCAACAGGACTGATGATGTACCTAAGGAACTAAATGATGATTGCGGAGGAACTCCCACTTTTCAGCTTTCATGTACAAGTGGTTCTCTTTAAGCTTTTGAAGGAGCTGCAACGCATGTTGGCAATGGTTGGACAGGTTCTGGGAGTAGATGTGTGTAGCGTTGATGTAGATGATGATGAAGTGATGGAGGAAATCCAGGAACACCTTGTTCATAACGGTCTAGAACAGGGGTTCTCAAACTTGATCTTAGAGGGCCGATGTTCAGCATAATTTAGCTCCAACCCTAATTAGACACACCTGAACCAACTAATACAGCTCTTACTAGTCATACTAGAAGCTTTTAGGCAGGTGGGTTTAGACAAGTTGGAGCTAAGCTCTGCAGGATTCTGCACCTCCTGTACCGAGTTTGGGCACTCCTGGTCTAGAAGACAGAAGGAGTGTTAGCCAGGCTATACGGCATCAACCTATACTTGTTTTGCCCAGCAGAGTAAATGGCAATGTTCTAGTCTACCTTTTTATTTAAACAAATATGTATTGTATGGAGGCGTCATGATTGCCTCACAGCAAAAAGATTCTTGGTTCGATCCTCGGCTGGGTTAGTTGACATTTCTGTGTGGAGTTTGCATGTTTTCCCAGTGTCCGCGTGGGTTTCCTCTGGGTGCTCCGGTTTCTCTCACAAGCACAAAGACGTGGTATAGGTGGATTGGGTAAGATAAATTTTCCGTATTGTATGAGTGTGAATGAGTATGTATGGATGTTTCCCAGTGATGGGTTGCAGCTGGAAGGGCATTTGTTGCATACAACATGTGCTGGATAAGTTGACGTTCATTCCGCTGTGATGACCCCAGATTAATAAAGGGACTAAGCCATTTAAAGGGACTAAGGGAAAAAGAAAAAGAATGAATGTACTGTATGTGCTACACAGGTCGACCTTCATGAAGATAATGAAAAATTGAATGGTCTAGGACAGTGTTTCTCAACCATGTTTTTGGAGGACAACCCGCTCTGCACATTTTCCTTGCCTCCTTAACCAAGACTAAAAGACCTGATATGGGTGTAACAGACAAAGGAGACATCCAAAACATGCAATGTTGGTGGTACGGAATGTGGTTGAGAAACACTGCTCTAGGAGTTTAAGATCTAATAATCAATGCAGAGATGAACCTTGTTTCTCCTTGAAGAAAAAGCTTGAACTAACAGGTGAAGTGGATGGATGAATAAGACCTTGATGGTAAGTCTCTTTGATGCAATCATCCATGGTCTTCTGCTCTGGGGACAGAGCTTCTCCTTTGGGAAGCTTCTTCTTAGTGATTTCTGGGCTCTTGCCATTGGTGGAATGAAGTCTTAGTCTAAGCCTTAGAGTGGGCATGATAGGGATAGGAATTCTCTGAAAACTCAAGCCATCTTTACATTTCACTGGTTTTCCAGAAGTGCCTGTTTGGAGAGGGAAGGGTGGCTATTGATCTAGTGTATGGGTGACTATTAGCCAGAGTATAATAATTATTGGTCAGCGAAGTTGTAGGTGAGCTGAAGGTGAGATTTTTTGCTTATTGTAAAATTATTCAGGCACTTTTAGTAGATATATTAATAGAAAGGACAACATAATGCAACATGCTAACTTCAGTCAACTTGCTGTCAGGTTTTTATCTCAGATCAAAATTTGCATGTGTTGTGAAGATTTGCAGCACATTTTCTATTTGCGTTAGTGTTGTGAAGATCTGCAACACGTGTGCTGTCACACTGATGAAGATGTTTTTATAATTTGCTGGTGTTTTCTCTTAGCATGTTTTCTTAAGTTTGCAGTGTGTTAAGCTCTCTCACTCTCAGCCATTATAGTATGTGATATACAGTCCCTATATTTTTTATTTAGCCATCTTCATTGGAAATGTTCTTCACAGATCTTTTTTTAAACTCCATGACATGCCTTGAAACTGAATGCAGGTTCAAATCAGGCCAGGACAATACAGAAGTCTGAATGTGCTGTTTGATTGAAGTGGACGTTTCTACTTATCAAAACCGATCAAGGTCTACCCGTTTTGTTGCATCAGTCTCTGTGATATCAGTCGGTAGAGTCGGCACGCATCAACATACTTCTACTCCGTTTGGTGGGGTTTTTATGGCCACTTAAAACCTGGCAGGGCACTTAGCCTCCCTCTGAGAGAAGCAGAAAGGAAATGCACAGTGTAAAGCCCTAGCTCTCATCTGGTAGTAATTTGTCTTTGCCTGTGTACCCTTGGCCCTCATTCAGCATGGCGTCTGCCACAGTCAGAGTCAGGGGAGCGCTCTGATTACTGCCCTGATGAGTGAAAGAGTGAGTCTGGGTCTGTTGGTGGGCAGAGCAGCAGGTACAGCTGACCTTAGACCATTTCTCCACTAATATGTGGATGTTAAAGATGAGATGTACAGATATGAGTGATGGTATGCAGTAATTGTGAGAGCTTTGATTCTCATTCTTCAGAGTGATGACAAAAGCTCACACACGCATCTACTTAATGTTTTTATATTCCACCTGCACAATGTAAATTCTCTGTATTTAGTTGTCAAACACAAGTTATGTAAACAACAAGCAATGAAATGCAGGTATGTAATTAAAGCATCAGAATATACTTGTTATTTATTAAATAATGTGGAGACTGTATATATATATATATATATACACACACACACTCACCGGCTACTTTATTGGGTACAACTTACTAGTACTGGGTTGGACCTCCTTTTGCCTTAATCCATCATAGTATAGATCAGGGGTGCTCAACCCTGTTTCTGGAGAGCCACCCTCCTGCAGATTTCAGTTGCAACCCATATCAAACACACCTGACTGTAATTATCAAGTGCTGTTCAGGTCCTAATTAATTGGTTCAGGTGTGTTTGATCAGGGTTGCAACTGAAATCTGCAGGAGGGTGGCTCTCCAGGAACAGGGTTGAGCACCCCTGGTATAGATTGAACAAGGTACTGGAAAATTCCTCAGAAATTTTGGTCCATATTGACATGATAGCATCACGCAGTTGCCGCAGATTTGTCGGCTGCACATCCATAATGTGAGTTTCCTGTTCCACCACATGCCAAAAGTGCACAATTGGATTGAGGTCTGTTGACTGTGGAGGCCATTTGAGTACAGTGAACTCATTGTCATTCAAGAAACCAGTCTGAGATGATTCGCGCTTAATGACATGATGTGTTATCCTGCTGGAAGTATAGCCATCAGAAGATGGGTACACTGTGGTCATGAAGAGATAGACATGGCCAGCAATAATATTCAGGTAGGCTGTGGCATTGACACGATGCTCAATTGGTACTAATGGGCCCAAAGTGTGTCTAGAAAATATCACCCACACCATTACACCACCACCACCAGCCTAAACCGTTGATACAAGGCAGGATGTATCCATGCTTTCATGTTTTTGATGGCACTTCCAAGATGGCGCCGGCGTTGATGGCTGCCTCCGTGACGCGCTCTGCAGTTTTCGTCGTTTTTTTGTTAGTTTGTCCTGTTTTTAGTCACATTCCTACAATTAGTTTCACCAGAGACGAATTGTTGGACATCCGGACGCATACACCACCAAATACTTTTCCAGACTTGGACTTATCTGATGTTCTGTTGGACATTGTTGTCGGAGGAGCCGCGGTGCTACTCAAGCGCGTTCTGAAGCGCCGGCGTGGGAAGCGTGCAGGCGCGCTTGTGAAACTCAGACAACGAGGATTTCGAACCGCATTACCGGGCATCCATCTGGCAAATCTTCGCTCTCTACCCAACAAAATTGACGAACTCACTCTGCTCTCTCAGACAAACAAGGATCTTATGCATTCAGCTGCTCTGTGCTTCACGGAAACCTGGCTGAACGAAACCATACCGGACAACGCGCTCAACCTTCCAGGCTATCAGCTGTTTAGAGCGGATCGCGACGAGGAAACGACGGGGAAATCGCACGGTGGCGGGACGTGCTTTTACATCAATGAAAGGTGGTGTACTGATGTAACTCTTTTAAAGAAGATGTGCTGTCCAGATCTAGAAGCACTGTTTATTAACTGTAAGCCTTTCTACTCACCGCGTGAGTTCTGCTCGTTTGTCCTCGTCTCTGTTTACATTCCGCCGCACGCGCACGCGCGCCTGGCGATACAGAAACTAGCCGATCAGATCACGGAAATTGAGCGACAGCAGCCGGACTCTGTTTTAATCATTCTCTGGGATTTTAACAAAGCTAAACTATCCCATGATCTGCCAAAATATAGACAGCATGTTACATGTCCCACAAGAGACAGCAACATATTGGATCACTGCTATACCACAATAAAGGATGCATACCACTCTGTTCAACGAGCAGCTTTGGGACACTCTGACCACTGTTCAATCTATCTTATACCAACCTACAAACAGAAACTGAAAACAGCCAAACCTGTATTAAGATCTGTGAAAAGATGGACTAATGAAACAGAGCGGGATCTACAAGCCTGTTTCGACCTCACTGACTGGAATGTCTTTGAAGATGCTGCTAACGATCTGGATGAACTCACAGAGACGGTAACATCTTATATTAGTTTCTGTGAAGATGTGTGCATCCCTACCAGGACTCAACTCACATACAACAATGACAAACCATGGTTCACTGTAAAACTCAGACAGCTACGTCAGGCCAAAGAGGCTGCTTACAGGAATGGGGAGAGGGCCTTGTATAAGCAAGCAAAGTACACCCTGGAAAGAGAGATCAGAGTCGCCAAAAAGAACTACTCTGAAAAACTAAGGAGTCAGTTCTCTTCCAGCGACTCAGCATCCGTGTGGAAAAGCTTAAGGAATATTACAAGTTACAAGCCACCTTCCCCCAGCACTGTAGACAATGAACAACTTGCTAACGACCTGAATGAGTTTTACTGCCGGTTTGAGAAAACCCCCCACACCCACCCTGAACTGCTCTTCACGCCACCATTAACACCTCCACCACCCCCCACCTCCCCCATACCTGCAATTCAATTTAATGAAGATGATGTGCGCCAGGTCTTCCGGAAACAAAAGAGGAGAAAAGCACCAGGCCCAGATTCTATAACACCAGCCTGTTTAAAATCCTGTGCTGACCAACTGGCCCCCATCTTCACCCTGATCTTCAACAGATCACTGGAGCTGTGTGAAGTGCCCTCCTGCCTCAAACGCTCCATCATCATACCCATCCCAAAGAAACCCAAACTTACAGGACTAAACGACTACAGACCGGTGGCGCTAACATCTGTGGTCATGAAGTCGTTTGAAAAGCTGGTGCTGGCCCACCTGAAGGACATCACTGAACCCTCACTGGACTCTCTTCAGTTTGCCTACAAAGCAAACAGGTCTGTGGATGATGCAGTAAATATGGGACTGCATTATGTTTTGCAACACCTAGACAGACCAGGGACCTATGCGAGGATCTTGTTTGTTGACTTCAGCTCAGCTTTCAACACCATCATCCCAAAACTTCTCCTGCCCAAATTAACTCTGCTCTCCGTGCCCACCTCTGTCTGTCAGTGGATCAACAGCTTTCTAACGGACAGGCAGCAACTGGTCAAGCTGGGCAAATCCTCATCCAGGACCCGCACAATCAGCACTGGCGCCCCCCAGGGGTGTGTCCTCTCCCCTCTGCTCTTCTCTCTGTACACGAATGATTGCACCTCAAAGGACCCCTCTGTCAAGCTCCTAAAGTTTGCAGATGACACCACGCTTATCGGCCTCATTCAGGACGGTGACGAGTCTGCTTACAGACAGGAGGTTCAGTAGCTGGCTCTCTGGTGCAGTCACAACAACCTGGAGCTGAACACGCTCAAAACAGTGGAGATGATAGTGGACTTCAGGAGAAACCCCCCTGCTCTCCCCCCACTGAGCATCATGGACAGCACTGTGGCTGCAGTGGAGTCATTCAGGTTCCTGGGCACCACCATCTCTCAGGACCTGAAGTGGGACACTCACATGGACTCCATTGTCAAAAAAGCCCAACAAAGGCTGTACTTTCTTCGTCAGCTGAGGAAGTTCAACCTGCCAAAGGAGCTGCTGAAACAGTTCTACAATAACTGTCTGGTTTAGCTCAGCTACCAAATCTGACCTCAGAAGACTACGTCGAATAGTTCGGACTGCTGAGCGAATCATTGGTACAACCCTCCCTACTCTCCAAGAACTGTACTTATCCAGAGCGAGTAGAAGGGCTGCCAAAATCACTCTGGACCCCTCACACCCAGCACACTGCCTCTTTGAACTGTAACCTTCTGGTCGACGCTACAGAGCACTGCGCACCAGAACAGCCCGACACAGAAACAGTTTCTTCCCTCAGGCAATCCATCTTATGAACACTTGATGATAATAATCGTGGAACCAACACCACTACTGCTGTACACTCTTACACACACATACACTTATTTAACAACACCCTTTACATGCCATTTGCACATAACAAATACACTTGTTACACACCCATACACTTATTTAACAACACACTTTACATGCCAATTTGCACATAACAGCTGCACATATAATGTTGTATATAGTAATACACCTGTACATACACTTGTCCATTTGTATATTTGCATTTAACACTTACTTCTATTTTTTTGAATATATTTATTATCTGTTTTTTGTCCTGTCTCTGTAATTCTGTTGCACTGTAGAAGCTCTGTCACGAAAACAAATTCCTCGTATGTGTGAACAAACCTGGCAATAAAGCCCTTTCTGATTCTGATTCTGATTCAAATTCTGACCATACCGTTTAAATATTGCAGCAGAAATCGAGACTCATCAGACCAGGCAACATTTTTCAATCTTTTATTCCAATCTTCTGAGCCTGTGCAAATTGTACAGTAGCCTCAGTTTCCTGTTCTTAGCTGACAGGAGTGGCACCTGGTGTGGTCTTCTGCTTCTGTAACCCATCTGACTCAAGGTTCGACATATTGTGTGTTCAGTGATGCTCTTCTGCATACCTCGGTTGTGACAAGTGGTTATTTGAGTTACTGTTGCCTTTCTATTAGCTCAACCAGTCTGGCCATTCTCCTCTGACTTCTGGCATCAACAAGGCATTTGTGCCCACAGAACTGCCGCTCACTGTATATTTTCTCTTTTTCAGACCATTCTCTGTAAACCCTAGAGATGTTTGTGCGTGAAAATGCCGGTAGATCAACAGTTTCTAAAATACTCAAGACTAGCCCTTCTGGCATCAACTACCGTATGCTACATTTAAGGTCACTTAAATCACCTTTCTACCCCATTCTGATCCTCAGCAGATTGTGTTGACCATGTCTACATGCCTAAATGCATTGAGTTGCCGCCATGTGATTAACGAGCAGATGGACAGTGTACCTAATAAAGTGGCCGGTGAGTGCATATCATATATCAAAATTTGTGCCTCTCAGCTTATCTCTCACTCAGGTCCTTATCGGTAATGAAGTTTATGCCGTTTGAGTATTTGTGTTTGGTTGATGTTGGTTTGGTTGAAATTAATATATGAAATGATACGTTAAAATGATTTATTGAAAAAAGTTGCACACACACACACAATAGAATACAGATGAATGCATTGTAAAGTTTAGTAAGGAAAGTCATTGCTGTTATTATGTGCTGTCCTTTTATTTTTCAGCAATACGTTTTTAACTTCTTGTCTTGTTTTATGAACAGTCCTGTATCAATTAATACAACCATTACCGCAGAATTTTTATTATACCATATAAACAACATAACAAAGTAATAAAAAATAATACAAACAAGAATCAAAAACATTCTTATAAAGACTTTCCTTCATGACCTGAATATAATTTTCCATAATTGTAAGTAATTTGATTTATAAATAAAAGTAGCCAGACATGTTGAACAGATTTATTTTGTAGAGCTTCAGATACTGTAGCAGTGTCAAAGAGACAGACAAAGTGATAACACTGATAAACTAAACATATGTCAGATAAATAAACATACAACTGCTAAGCGGATTGATTGGTTTGTAAACCAGCTTTATCCTTATTTGTAATTTGATTTGAAATACACATTTATTCATCTCTTAATGCATAAATCTTAATCTAATGGATTTGAAAAGCTGTAATGATGAAGTAGTGGTGTTTATCCAAAATTTGTTAATCCAAAATTGAGTTTGTGCAGATTTTAGCCAAATCTGTGTGTAGTTTTATCTATGGAAAAGTAAGAAAATGGTGATGCATTATAATTATTATAAAGTAAGTACAAAATCTAAATGAGACCATTAGATTTATTGTTGCATGTATGATTAAAGTGTCTAATGTTTCAAATAACTTTGGGTGACATAATGTTCTATCATCTTTCAGTTATATTTACTACATGTATCAATTAAAAAGCATACTTATTCAGACCTGTGTATTCTATTTTAAAGGGCACATATTTGACCCCTTTTTATATTTAATATAAGTCTTGTGTCAGCAGAATTTGTCTGTAAAGTTTCAGCTCAAAATACCCATTAGATTATTAATTATAGCTGTCTGAAGTCTATGTATTAGCTCTAAACAGCTTTTTGCTGTTTTTGGTACTGGGCCTTTAAGGATACTTCTCCCTGCCCACCATTCCCATGTGCCCGTCAGCATGCCTCAATCTTCGCCCTCGGCTGCATTAAACAGACAGATGCTACAGGAACAGTTGTAAAGGAAGCAGATCTCACTACGTTTTTGAGAAATACAACAGTAAGAACATCACCAATGACTGTTTGATGTGTTTGTTGAGGAGTTGCAACAATGAGTCACACACAATGTAGTTACAAAGTTCGTTCACACACGCACACACACACACACACGCACACACACCCATACACACACACACACACACACACACACACACACACACACACACACACACACACACAGACAGTACGCGCGTTGAGCTTTGCACTGCTTTTGCAAGCAAATGTGAAAGGATACAGGTTAATATCCACTGCTGTATGGGTATCTGTTATGTTAATGTACAAAATAAACCTGATTTAATGTCAACAAACCGAGATTGAAGCGTCTTTTTTGCTGACACATGGCTGTGGTGATGAAGTAAAGCTGAAGTGAATCGCTGTAGTTCAATACAAACATGCACTGTTTTAAACACGTGTTAAACTTGTGAAACTCACTCTTGATCACATTTGATGATGATTGATGACCTTCGCAAACTGAACAGACCTTTTATTCCCGGTTGCTTTGCGCACATCCTGTCTTGTTGATATGATTATACGCGTTACTACGGAGACATGTTAATACACAGCTGTCAATCAATTCGGTTGGCGGGGGGACCGCACTACTACGTAAAGTTGCAGTCGGCCTCAAAACCGCTCCAATTGGTCCACCATTTTTATGCTGTTAAATTGAAAAAAAAGTACTGGGTGTGTTTATATCAGCCCAAGTTGACGGTCTATACACTATACCTACACATATGTCTGTCCAAACACCTTAAAAAGTCTATTTTTTCAAATAGGTGCTTTAAATGATCAAACAACTATTGCTAACATAACCTTGTGAAAGTGAAAGATCCCATAATCCCATGAAAGGAGCCAATGATAATGATGTACTTGTAATGGGACAGTTCACTTAAGAATGTTATAAGATGATAACTGATAGCTATGTTTTTATCTATTTTCATGTGCATTTTGGAATATTGCCCAAAAAGAAGCTTAACGGAAATGGAAAGAGGCACATAAACGTTTTTTTTTTTTTTTTTTTACTTACTGCACACAATCAAGTTGGATAAACTTTTCATCCGATAAGAAAAATATGCATAAACTACAATGGAAATACATATACACATTTACAATTACAGTAACACATTTTGCATGTGCAAAAATCAGATCATGTGTGATGGCACAACATTAATGTATAAACCAGCAAACCGACCTTATGTGCTTTTATTACAGTATATTTGCTATTTATAATTCTTTAAATGAATTCAATATAGCTTATTTATTACATTTTTTTAAATTACATTTAATATAGCTTATTTATTAAAATTTTTCCCCAAGGAAGCCCCGCTTTGGCCTGATTAGGCCACAGAAGCAACTGTTGAAATGCGACTGGCCATGCCTCACACTAGCACACTCGCTTTAGGTTTGACAGTGGAAACGTGGCTATTGTAAACTATCTGAACTATTGTTTTAGTCATTTTAAAAACCCTTAAGCCAAAGTCCATCATCAAAGTGGTTCAATATCAGGGGCATAGATTTTGCATGGATGAAGGGGATGCGTCCCCATGAATATCCATCAACTATTGAAATGTCCCCACCAATAATTTAATTCACTTTTAAAAAATTGCGGCGTCAATATTAACCTAGACATGCAGAAATGGTTAAATCGCACGATGCGCACTGCCTACGAACACATATAAACATTGTGATTGACTTGCCTTTCCCCACTGTCATGTGAGAGGCTGTAGCTGCGTTTAGATACAAGCAGTGCCAAAACTGAATGAGATTTTCCACACACACAAGTGAGGATGGCAGCAGCAAAAAAAGGAGCTTTTTTTCTAACAAAAGGTGTAAGCCACATAAACTCAAGTTCGCCACTGAATGAGTCCATCATGATAATGCCATTAAGGCTCATGTTTTTCCTCGCTTTAACGCAGTCTAATGTTATTGCAGGCTGATATGGTCTGTGAATAATATGTATAGTTCTTACTCATTAGACACTGGTTCTTTTTATTAGATACTACTCATTCATTAGATACTAGTATCTAGTAGGATACCAATGTCAAGTGCAAACCTACGCCCTTGTTCAGCATATATTACTATCTCTTCTGAAGTAAAATTGATTTATTATATAAGAAAGTGGCTTGTTTTTTTCCATTGTTTCCATTTAAATTATATTTTTATTTAAATATAGTGCTCAGCATGATTGAGAACACCCCATTTTGAAAATGAATATTTTTATCCATTTCTCAGTAAATTTAGGCGAAGTATTTTGGTGCATTTAAACAAAACAGATTTATTTAACAGGTATATTCATTAAAATAATATTTTATTTACCAAACATATTTAGAAATTGAATGATAACACAATTAAATTCAAGCAAAATTTAGCAAAAAAAACTACACACTGGGCGCCACGGTGGCGTAGTGAGTAGCACGTTCGCCTCACAGCAAGAAGGTCGCTGGTTCGAGCCTCGGCTGGGTCAGTTGGCATTTCTGTGTGTAGTTTGCATGTTCTGCCCGTGGTTGCGTGGGTTTCGTCCGGGTGCTCCGGTTTCCCCCACAAGTCCAAAGACATGTGGTATAGGTGAATTGGGTAAGCTAAATTGTCCGTAGTGTATGAGTGTGATTGAGTGTGTATGGATGTTTCCCAGAGATGGGTTGCAGCTAGAAGGGCATCCGCTGTGTAAAACAAATGCTGGATAAGTTGCCGGTTGATTCCGCTGTGGTGAACCCAGATTATAAAGGGACTAAGCCGAAAAAAGAAAATGAATAAATGAATGAAATTACACACTACCAAATTTCAACAATGTTTTTTTTATTTTTATGCTTCTTCTCATTTTTTATTTGTATTTAATATTGTTTTATAACATTTAAACTTGGGTGTACTAGTTTTTGGACCGTTATCATAAGTTATATTGTTAGATAAACTGCAGATTTGGCTTCAGTACTGACTAATCTATTGTCAACACACAAATATAATGTTGTATAGCTTCCTATTAAAAATATGAATTTAAAAGATAGTTTTGTGAGGGGTGTACTTATATGCTGAGCACTGTATATATTTTGTGCCAGTTTATAAAATTATAATTGTACAGTGTTTTACTTGCAAAGTTTTATGATATATTCCAGTTTTGCAAGGTCTAATTTGCACTTTTGGATGGAAATTGTATAGCTATAGACATAAACAATAGGAAAAACAAATATGAAAGTCAATGGTTACTGGTGCTCAAATTTTGTGTTCTACAGAAGAAAGAAACTCAAACTGGTTTGCCACAAGTCAAGGTTGAGAAGATGTTGACAGAATTTTGAGTACTGGGAGAACTAAGACATGCTTTTTATGTTAAATAATGAAAATATATCTGAAATAATAAGCACATGCCATGCATTGCATTGTATAGATCTAGAGCTTTGTTAGACTTAATATGTAAATATGTGGTGTCATGGTGGCTCAGTGGTTAGCACTGTCACCTCACAGCAAACAGGGCACTGGTTTGAATCCTGGCTTGGTCAGTTGGCATTTCTGTTTGGAGTTTGCATGTTCTCCCTGTGTTCACGTGGGTTTTCTCCAGGTTCACCAACAGTCTAAAGACATGCTGTATGGGTGAATTAAATAAACTGACTTGGCAGTAGTGTATGAGTGTGAATGTGACTGTATGGGTGTTTCCCAGTACTGAGTTGCAGCTAGAAAGGCATCCACAGTGTAAAACATATGGTGGATAAGTTGGCGGTTCATTCCGCTGTGGTGACCTCTAATTATTAAACGGACTACGCTAAAGGAAAATTAATAAATAAATGTATAAATATTTTGTAGTGATTGCAATGTCTTATTGTACATGCATTTCCCTGGGAAGGTGTTATAGACACTGAATAATGTAAAACATTACATAAACAAACACAAACAAAACATACACAAACAAAACATACATAGTCGCATGTGCTATAATATGGTCAAACACACAATCTTTCTTATTTACTTTCTACAGTATACTCATCTGATTATATTATATCGTCACAACAACAGTGATACTGATACAGTAAACATAAATACGATCATAAATACCTTAACACTGTCTCAGAGGTGTCTACAGCAGGGGTGCCCAAACCTAGTCCTAGAGGGCCAGTGTCCTTCAGATTTTAGCTCCAACTTGCCTTAACACACCTGCATGGATGTTTCTAGAAAGCCTGTAAGAAAGGGGTGTCCAAACTCGGTCCTGAAGGGCCGGTGTCCTGGAGAGTTTAGCTCCAACCCTAATCAAACACACTTGAACCTAATCACGCTCTTACTGGATAAACTAGAAACCTGCCAGGTGTGTTAAAGCAAGTTTGAGCTAAACTCTCCAGGACACTGGCCCTCCAGGACTGAGTTTGGACACCCCTGCTGTAAGAGCTTAATTAGCCATGCCAGGTGTGGGATTGAGTTGGAAATAGTGCAGGACACCAGCCCTCCGGGACCGAGTTTGTGCCCCACTGGTCTACAGTAAGTGCATCTTTCCCCTAAAATGCTTATCTTTTCATTCTGAAATGTGAGGCAAATTTTGGATCACAATAGCTATTTTTCACTTCCCTTCACATAGCAAGTACAGTGACTGTAACATTGAGCGAATATTCTATATTACTTTACTATTAAGTATTTATATAAATTTCATCTGGCTCAAAATCTTCAAAAACACCCCAAAAAACTTGCGTCATCAGAACAGGGTGTTTAACAAACCACCAATTCATTTTAAAAACTCTTTTGTTGAGGCTCCCAAATCTGGCGCTTATTGTTTTATTACATGACCCTTATGCATTCTCAGAATCAGTCAGATTATATCCTAATCTTGTTATTATTCTTATTATAATTCTTATTATTCTCACCGTCTGCCACATTTAATATTAATGAGGGAAAAACAAACATTTTCTCACCCTCAAATGGTTTCAAACTTTTATGAGTTTCTTTATTCTACTTAACACAACGATATTAGAAAAAAGGAAAAACAAACATTATGGAAGTTAATTGTTATCGCTCTCTAACATTCTTCAAAATATATTCTTTTTTGTTTAACATCAAACTCAGTAAAAAAAAAAAAAAAAACTCAAACTGGTAATGAAGAGTAAACGATGGCAGAATTAACAATCCCTTTAACTTATGACATTTTTAAAAAATGAATATCAAAGTAAAATAAAGGTTTTCATCTGGTTTTGTACAGTTGTGTTTCTTTAGCATGTTATATTTTAAAGAATTTCTGCGCTCAAAAGCTCACTCTTTCTTCCTCCTTGACGTCCCTGTATAAAGGTGTGAAGAAGAAACAAGCAAGTGCGGTTGAAAAGGCAGCCTTTGAGTGTAAGGCAGGCGTGAAGCAGGCGAGGTGACAGTAATCTACCCAATTATTTGAGCTATGACAACAGAGGAGCAGAGGACTGAAGGCCTGCACCTGTCCCGGCAGCCTCCTCACCTCACTGCAGCTGTATATGCGCACCAAACGCATGACATCACCGCACACACACAAACACACACACGCTTTTCCAAGTTTTTTTTTTTTTTTCAACCACAAGGTGTTGACGTAGATGTTGAGTGTTTTCCCATAGTGTTTTCACAATGGTGGATAGTTTTGAACTGCATATGGACATTACGTAATTTGTTATGATATCATATAACAATAATGCAATGATACAGTGAACATGGTTTTGAAGATTTTAGCTGCTGCTTCACTTCTGAAAGGAAAAACAAGCCTTACTATTTCAGACCCTGTGTGCATACAATGAACATGACATGTCAACTTCACCTCAGTAAAGCAGGCTAGGCAGAATAGCGCTGTTTACCCCCTTTTTTTTACTAAATAAAAATCTGCATTATCGATGCTGTAAAAGGCCCTTTATGAAATTGAAAATAGTCACATCAATCTGAACAACACTTCTGTGCATATAACCTGTCAACAAAAATACTTCAGCCATGGTGTCATCCTCCAGCGTGCAAAAGTAACTCATAATATTGATTCAGGATTTTAAAAAGTTTTGATTGAGCATTTGATTTTACCACTGTCACTCTCTCGTGTACACGTGAATGGCAGATCAGTCTGCATAAACAGGGATGGGCTGATGTACAAATCTACATTTGTTGACAGAGAGTTTGGCCAATGTATCAGAATTATGGGAAATGTTGACAAATTTAAATTGGACAAACATTTTTTAGTCTTATGCCTTACCCAGAATATAAAAATACATATAAATACATTTAGATCATTTACTTTAATCATTACTATTGAAATGTAAAGAGCCTTTCAACCAGCACAACGAAAAAATGTTTCTGAAGACAATCACCTACTGCACCTTTAAGCTCCACGAAGTTGCTACACATCCAAGATATGATAAATGCAATACAGCAGGGATCACCAAACTCCGGTGTCCTGCAGATTTTTGCTCCAACCCTAATCAGACACACCTGAACAAGCCAATCAAGCTCTCACTAGGTATACTTGAAACATCCAGACAGGTGTTTTAAGACAAGTTGGAGCTAAACCCTGCAGGACACCGGACTTCCAGGACCGAGATTGGTGATCCCTGCAATACAGCATATTTTGCAATTCAAGAGTTCACACTTAGCTGATGATTGATTATAAAGCTTGTTTGGCATGCTGTCCCGGGAGAGAGCCCTGAGCTCATAAGATCCTCGAGCCCAGGGCTCCCTCCCGTTCGCAAGGCGAGAGGAGAGTTTGAGCTCAGGTAGATCTCGAGAACTCCCCTGCGAGTAGCTAATGAACAGATAGTGATCGCTATGAAAAGATAACTACTAACTAAGAGCATGTCTATGGTGCTGAATTGTATTAGTCCATTAACTTAAGTTGCATGTTTTTGGACGGTGGGAGGAAACCGGAGAACCCGGGGGAAACCCACGTGAACACGGGGAGAACGTGCAAACTCCACACAGAAACATCAGCTGGCTTGGTAAAGACTAGAACCAGTGATGTTCTTGCTGTGAGGCAACAGTGCTAACCACTGGGCCACCGTGCCACCCATCTAGGAAGGAGGAGGAGTAGGGGTGGAAGGGGGGATTCTTCAAAACGAAGATGGCTGTGATATGGAACTTAGGGTATATATAGTGGCTTAAGACTCATCTGATTGGTAATCATAAATTGGATAATGCGGGACCAGCTGCGAGCAATGATCTGCACGTGATCCTCTCGAAATTAGTTTATAAATAAACTTCACTAACGTTAAACCTACAAGTTTAATAGTTTTTTCATGTGTAATTTTAATTTGTCATTTGAAATGCTTCATTAGATTCATTAATGTTCTGTCAGTCATTAAATCTGTTAAGTACACGTTCATGTAATTTAGTATTTTGACAGATTTTTTGTACATCGTTGTTTCAAAATCGAAGTTTGTGATGTTGTGATTCTCCTCATAACTGGTTAAACTGGTTCATGGCTCATAAAACTGTAAACTACAGTCAAACCCAGAATTATTTATACCCCTGGGGTATGAATAATTCTGGGTTTGACTAGAATATTTTAAAAGGTCTATGGGGAAAAATTGAATGGAAAAACACTGCTGAAAAAAGTGGTTGAGCATTAATGTACTATCAACATTATCAAATATGTTAAAATGCATAACATAAGTTCACCTTGATACCATTTGGAATTGATTTTGAGCTAAGACAGACTGATCTAACACCTTGCATTGAAATCTGTGAGTTGATTAAACCCCACGTCAAAAGAATGCTAAAAATAACAAGAGAAACAAATAGCGAGTATGATTCACAATGTCTAAATATGTCAGTAAATACATCCATTTACTTACAGCTTTGATAACACAATTAGATAAATAGTCAATTAACATTAAAATAATGAAATATAATTTTGTAGTCTGCACTGCAATTTTTAAGCAAAAAGTTATCTCAGAATGACACGGCTTTGTGCCTTCTGCATTTCTGTATAATTTAATGCTTAAATCTGCCATGAAATGCATCCTCCCTGGGGAAAGTGATTAAAATCAGTGTCAATACTGTAGACCTTTTTGAGAGATTGTCTAAAAAAAAATCACACCAGCTGCCAAAGATAAATAGCATGCATAAATAGGCTGTTGAGATGATGGAAACCAATCTTTCAGGAATCGAAATGATCCGACCTGGCCTCCCCCTTTTCACGGGCTCTCCTGACTTCAGGCATGGCATTGCCCTCTCACGCTGGGCCTCTAATTATTTCATCATGTAGCAGGATATCCTGCCAGGCCTACATAAACAGCTTGGGGAAGGCAAGGGGGGAGTGATCTCCCATTCAGAGCCCGGGTGACATCTGACATGTTCATGCAAACCCCCAATAAAGACCCAGATCCAGAGCAACACTCTGCAGGTCCTACCTGACCCCCAATAAACAGGCTGTGTTATATTTGTATTACGGGAGTTGGTTTTTAAGGTGAAGTGGAACTGCCAAGGTGGTTCTCCAGTGAAAGAAATACTCTTGGACGGCACTGAGAATAAATTACATGGTGCCTAAACTCTCGGCAGGAAGCCTTTTTACATTCTTAGTGTTTTTCTAACAGACCGGCCACTTTTCAAAGTTGACCCGGCTATGAGACGCTGTACTGGGGTTTCCCATCCAGAAGTAGCTGCTGCTCTGATGGCTTGTTGTTGATGAGGATGGCATATGCAGATCAGGCAGTTGGGCATGCTGACTTGTTTAATTTTCTTTCAAACTGTCACAGATATTAATTACAAAATCAACCCTATCCTCTACTTTTTTAGAATAGCCATTTGCAGATTTGTCCGAACCCACATTGACTATTATTGTTGATTTTTGATTTGGTGATTAAGAGATTGATTGTATAATTTGGCAGTTGATTGTCTGATTTAGTGATTTAGTAATTCATTGTCTGATTTGGTGATTGATTGTCTGTTTTGGTGATTTAGTGATTCATTGTCTGATTTGGGCATTTAGTGATTGATTGTCTGATTTGGCGATTGATTGTCTGATTTGGTGATTTAGTGATTGGTTGTCTGATTTGGTAATTGATTGTCTACTTTGGTGATTTGGAGAATGATTTAGCGATCAATTGTCTGAAATGGTGGTTTAGTGATTAAATATCTAATTTGGTGATTTGGAGAATGTGTGTCTGATTTGGCGATAAATTGTCTGATTTGGTGATTTAGTATTTGGCTATCTGATTTGGCGATTATCTGATTTGGAGACTTAGTGATTGTCTGATTTGACGATTGATTGTTTGATTTGGCGATTGATTGTCTGATTTGGTGATTTAGTGATTGATTGTCTAATTTAGTGATTGATTGTCTAATTTAGTGATTTAGTAATTGATCATCTGATTTGACAATTGATTGTCT
>CAIGQQ010015130.1:1344131-1357489 GCA_903798035.1 Danio albolineatus
ATATTATATTATATTATATTATATTATATTATATTATATTATATTATTTAATTGTTGTTGGTCCATTCCCCTGAGGCAACCCCTGATTAATAAAGGGACTAAGCCGAAATGAAAATTAAGGTAATGAACACTGTATCAAGGACACCATTAAACAACATGACAAAATAATATAATAAACTTTCACACAAAAGCATTGTCATCCACACCTGCATTCGAAATCATGTGAAAAAAATCAAGACAGTGTCACATTAAATGCAACTACACCAGTAAAGCAATTCACCCACACACAACTAGCAGTGAGTATCACGCAAATGCAAAGGAGACCAACAGAGAGAGTAGTGCGGCACACAATCTGAGGGCTGTTTTGAGAAACCTGCACTGACATGAAGTTTTTTCCATATCGTTTAGTCTTGCCCTCCCCACAGATATGAGGTATAAAAGGGCCTAGCGTGCCTTGATCACTCCAAGGCTTGTTCCAGCCAATGAAGATGAATGGCTCTTATCACAGGCTCCATCTGAAAACATGGCACTCCGCTCTGGCTTCTTTGAAGCAGCTCCCATGTAGAGCAACCACTGAAATGTCCAACAACGGGGAAGTGCCAATCAGATTGGCTTTGGTGCAATAACACAGGACTGTAGCAATGTTTTGTTATATCTCATGATGGTGGCGGTGGCGGTCCTGGTGGTTCTTACGGCTCTGGGGGGAAAGTCTGTGGTATTATTGCTACAGATGTATAAATTTCCGCCAATTCACCTTAAAAGAGCCTGGTTATAACATCTAAGCATGATAACTACTCCTCATGAGTGAAAGATAGTGTTCTGAAGCAGCATCATTTTATTCCAGGCATATAAATATTATCTCTTTATTTTTTATTTTTTGAAAGAAATGATGTGTACTGATGTTAATCTTCTGAGCCGATGACTGATGAGAAAAAAATGACAAAAAAATATATAATTTCACGCAGAATTGGATTGTAAATAATGAAATGCAGCACAATTAATCAAGAAATTTATAAGAAAAAAAATGTAATAGCATATAGAGTAGCTAGCATGATTTAGGATGTTTATAGCATGATTTGACACTGTTGCTAATGTGTTAACACATTGCAAACATGTTTCTAGTATGACTTTATATGCCAACGTGTTTTAACAGGTTGTTAAAATACATGCTAGCATGTTTCTAGCATAATTTGACAGCTACTGTTGCTAATGTAACACGTCACAAACATCTTTTTAGTATGATTTTTACATGATTTAGCACACATTTAGCAATCATGTTTTAGCGGGTTGTTATACAACATGCTAGTATATATCTTGCATAATTTGACAGCTATTGCTGCTAATGTCTTAGAACTTAAGGTTTAAGGTTTAAGCAAGCATGTATATAGCATGATTTAACAAACTGTTGCTGTCACAACCCCTGCTCGTTCCCGGAGTTCACATCATCATTCTCAATCACCAGCCACCACACACCACAGCCGTGAGCAATCCCCTGATTATTAAGTCCCCACCCCTGCGAGCACTTCCCTCTAAACTCATAAATACTCCCCGCATTCATTCCCTCACCGTCGGGTATCACGTTCACACGTGCAACCCTACCTGCTCTCCTTACCATCCTTGGACGCTCTCCTGTGCTCCCAACAACTCATCCTTGCCTTCTTCGGATCCTTCTAAAGGGAAGTGACTTTGATAATACACTAAGACTTGTGTGCACTCTATATTCACCTACCTGGATCTCCAGCGCCTTCCTGATCAATCCTCCTTGCATTGATCCCACGTCTGTCTTTATTGAAGATTGTTCAATAAAAGTATCACTTTTGTATCCCTGACTTCCTCTCCTTGTTGTGGCCGTGACAGTTGCTAATGTGTTAACACATCCCAAACATGTTTCTAGTATGATTTTTTACATGAATTATTACACATTTAACAAACATGTTTTAACAGGTTGTTACACTACATGCTAGCATGTTTCTAGCATAATTTAATAGCTACTGCTGCTACTGTATTAACACTTCGCAAACATGTTTCTAGTATAACTTTTACATGATTAAGCACACATTCAGCAATCATGTTTTAGCAGGTTGTTATACAACATGCTAGTATATTTCTTGCATAATTTTACAGCTACTGCACTGCTGCTAATGTCTTAGAACTTAAGATTTAAGGTTTGCTGTAGCCTAGTAGCATGTTTATAGCATGATTTGACACTGTTGCTAATGTGTTAATCGCAAACATGTTTTTAGTTTGAATTTTACATGATTTAACACACACGTTTTTTTAGGTTGCTACACTACATGCTAGTATGTTTCTAGCATAATTTGACATGCAAATGTATTAATACATCACTGGCATGTTTCTAGTATGATTTTACTCACTCCTTACATGATTTAGCACAGTGCAAGCTTGTTTTATCTCACAAGAAAGCAGAACTATTTTACATTTTGTCTATTCAGTGTCTAATTCGTACAAATTCATACAGTTGAGTTGTTTGAAAATTTACGATTTTAAGGAGGCCTGGCACCCCACCCCTAAACCCAACCATCACTTAGATTAGGTTAGATTAGATTAGATTAAACCTTTTTGTCATTACACATGTACAAGGCAACAAAATGCAGTTTAGGTCTAACCAGGAGTGCAATAGCAGCAAGTGCAGAATACAGGCATAAATTATAAGGTGCAGTTATGGTGATATTTACAGATGGATGTACTATGAACATTATATACAGGTTGCATTAGTTATGAGCCGAGATTTACAATAAATGATAAATGATTAAGCAAATCATACGATATTGCACAATTCAGAATGTATGAATTCATACAAATTAGCCTCTAAATCAAAAAGTTACAAATTGCTGTGAGATCGTGCTGGTCTTATCAGGTTGACCACAAGTTTTAGCAAGTTTTGTATGATTTAGCCACTAAACTGACGAAACATAAAAGAGATTGTGAGGTCAGGCTGGAAATATATTATCAGTATATATTTTGACTAAAACCTTAAAGAACATAAAAAAACATGTACATTTGTACATTTCTTATAATTGTAAAGTGGTATTTTTTATTAAAATAAAATGCTAAAACAATCTTTGTTAATGAGTCAATAATAACAAATTGTAAAAAAAAAAAAAAAAAATTATTTAAAACATATATAACCAAGTTTGCAAACATTTATACATACATTCATTTTCTTTTCAGCTTAGTCTCTTTATTAATCTAGGGTCATCACAGCAGAATGAACCGCCAACTTATCCAGAGGCTCGACCCAGCGACCTTCTTCTTGTGAGGTGACAGGGCTACCCACTGTTCCAATCTCATCGCCAAGTTTGCAAACAATTATAAACTGTACTACTGTAAAGTATTATAACAATTTATAATAGATGTTTTAAATGTATATATTAATTTAATTTCAAAGCTAAATTTGCTTATTTGTTGCACTAGAAGCATTTCGTATTTACATCAATGTTAAAATAATGTCCTACTAAATGTTTTTGTGGGAACTGTGATACTGAAGGTTCACAGTTATTGCAGTATTGTTTTAAGTCTTTTGTGTATCCAACAAAAGAAACCTTTTTGCACTAAAGAACTCCTTTATACTGTTGTTTGTCTGACAAGGTAGTTCAAAGTTAAAATGCATCAAAAAAGAGCAATCTGCATGTTATAAAATCGGCTGTTTTCCAAGTACATCCCTAGGTTGATCAGACCACTTTTAGTTGCTAATCATTTTTCATAATGTGAAATGAAATCAAAGTGCGGTTAGACTGCTGATTAAGAATACATTAAGAATACATTAGCAATCTATGAGGGCTTGATGGCAGAGGTTGTTTGTATGTACAGTACAACAGTCGCTCGGCTCAGTTCCAATCACACTTGATTAGTTCACAATGAATTCCTTTCGGCCACCTCCATCAAATGCGCATGTTAGGAAAGAATAGATTTGGAAATCCCATTGGATGATTGTTTCTTTTAGCATATTCGCAGTTTAAACAACTAAGTATATGTATACATTTCAAGTAAACACCATAATCTTTCTTTTTTATTCCAACCTTTTGAGCAAAAGTTTGTTCAAACAGATATACAAACAGATCTAAATCCTACTTCAGTCAAGTTACAATGTATATGTGAGGGCTTTTATTTAGATATCTCAAAAGATCTATTAATAACTCAGACTATTTATCCTTTCTGAAATGATTTTAAATCACTGTATGATGTCAAATGTTGCAAGCATAACATTTTAACATGTTGATGGCAGGTTTCTAGCATTTTAACATATTGTTAGCATGAGCTACCATGTTGCTTGGATGTTGTTCATGTTTTAATATGTGGCTAGCATGTTTTGACACTTAAAAATCTTCATAATTTCAGTTAGCAAGGATTTTCTGATCTCATGTCTTGAAAGAAACACTACAAAAAGCACAACCATTCAAACACAGTCTAGTTCTAGTTAATTTAAAAAAAAAATAATCAATGTATTACTTATAGATCTTTGGAATGCAGCATTTATTAATAATTGTTAACATTAGTAAATAAAAACGCTCTTTATAATCATAGTTCATATTACATTACCAACATAGGCTCATTCTTAAAATATAGCCCTATATACATTTCTGGAGATGGCAAATTATGTAGCCAGAAGTACAGCGCGTATGGCTGCATTTCGTTTTTAAAATGAACGCTATTTGGCATTATGACATCGCTCCTTTTTGCAAATACCAGCTGACCGCTTACATCCATTTGAAGAGCTTTACCGCTGTTACCAGTTTGTCCAGTTAGTTCGCCATGTACGTCTGCGGACTTGAGACACAGAGAGAAGTTGACCACGACGACGTGATTCGAGCTCAGTGAAGAATAGCTCCAAAAAGCGGGTAAGACATAAACAAAAACCAAAAGATTTATTCATTCATTCATTTTCTTTTCGGCTTAGTCCCTTTATTAATCCGGGGTCACCACAGCGGAATGAACCGCCAACTTATCCGGCATTTGTTTTACGCAGCGGATGCCCTTTCAGCCACAGCCCATCTCTGGGAAACACATCCATACATTCTCATTCACACACATACACTACGGACAATTTAGCTTACTCAATTCACCTGTACAGCATGTCTTTGGACAGTGGGGGAAACCGGAGCACCCGGAGGAAACCCACGCAACCACGGGGAGAACATGCAAACTCCACACAGAAATGCCAACTGGCCCAGCCGGGGATCGAACCAGCGACCTTCTTGCTGTGAGGCGAACGTGCTAACCACTAGGCCACCTTGGCGCCCCAAAAGATTTATAAAAAAAAAAAAAAAAAAAAAAACAAGTTAATAACAATGTGAGAATGTGGTAAAAATCTGAAAACGTGGTTAAAAATCAGACGGGTTTTTCTTTTTCTGGATTGCTTTTTTGGGGTTAGCGGGTCATTCGATCAGTCAGTCAGTCTACATCGGTCTCTGGTAGATTTAAGCAAGAACAGTAGGCATGAAAGGCACTCAAGAGAGAAATTTGAGATCTCAAAAAGCTTAGTGGCCTCTGGTGGATGCGTGAAAACAAAAACTGCAAAAAAAAGCGTACCTCCTGGGACGTATTTGGCACTCTCCAGAAATGTATATAATGGTATGTTTTCAGAATGAGCCTGGGTTGTACGCTGCATATTCTGGACAAGGCTAGCATGAAATTTAGTTATATATAATTATTATAATTATTACAGTATTAATATTGTTAACATTTGCTCATAAAAATGCACTTTAATAGTTCATGCAATTTAACAAGACATATTACTTGCAGACTTCTAGCATATTTAGCACAAAGCTAGCTTTTTTGTATTGTTTAGTAATTGTTTCTTCATTTTAACTTCTTTACCTACATTGGTAAAAATACTGTTCAGTGTTAGTTCATATTATTAGCAAGTTTTGCACAAGGCTAAAATTAAATGAAATGTTAGCGTGTTGTACATACTGGTTAATAGCTAAATGCTTTTTCTAGCATGTTTAGCATGGTTAGCATGTTACATTAGAGTATTTAGTCATTAACAATAACAACTGGATACATTTTGATCATCTCTGATTTTAAAATGCTGTGAGTGCTTTGTTTGTATTCTGTAGTTTGTGTTGACTAATGAAGTTAACAAAGGCAATCTTAGCGTAAAGTGTTTTAGTAAATCATAAATATTCTGAGCAGCCTGTTTTAGGGTTTATTCTATTTTATCTTTGGGGTAAAACGTCTGGAACATTACTGCTTTAGTATTTTAAAGATTGTATATGAAATATTGTCTAATCCTATTTAACACTATGATTTGTTTTTAAGAATCATTTACTTTCTTACATTGTAACTGAAAACACATTCAATTGTGATCCCAGAATGTTTGCCTCTATTATGTCTACTGGCTATATTGTCAAATGTCATAACATCCAATCTGTCTGTACTTTAATACAGATATTGTAATTGACAACGGATGGGCGTCCTGACCTCCGGCCTCTTTAGCGTGCACTCCGTCCAGAATGAAAGCGGTCAGGTCAGGAGATGTTTATAGTCCTCACTGCTCTGCTTCTCCCTCTGTTTCTTTTATTTCTTTCTCTCCCCTTCCCGTGTAATTATTTCCTTCAGGGTGATGCGAGAAGTAGCGAAAGGTCAAACAAGGAAGGGTCCTTCAGCCTCCTCTGCTGTCTCCGCCCTGCTACCACTTCAGAAAGTAGCAGGAAATTACAGAGGATCACATAAATTACAGCCGGCCCACCAGCGAGTGGCAGGCAGCACGCCACCCATCAGTGGGGCTAAGGAGGGGTCGACCCCTATAGGGCCTGAGGGGGCCTGCAGGTACAGACACAAAGCAGACCCACATATCACATACATCAAGAGGCTAAGAGTGCTCAAATTTACTTGACAAGCACAGTGCAAGCTGAGTATGATAGACGTCCACAGTCACTCACACAGGAGAAATTACAGCATTTTCTTTTGTTACCTTCGAATGTGTTTCACTAATGCATGCATGCTTTAACCAGCATCTCTTAAGATATACAAATATAAAAATGCTTGTCAAGTTCAGAGAAGTTTACCTTTTAAAAGGAGTTTTATTTTTTAAACTCCATTGCCCTGTAAATGCAAAAACATCCTACCCAAAGCTTGCTAGAAACATGCTAGCAATTATAGCAAGTTGCAAGCATAACATAGTGTTAAAACATGCTAACATCATGATAAATTTATCTTAACAACATGTTAAATATGCTAACATGGTAGAAACACACTAATAACATACAAATTAATGCAAAACTATGTTAAATAATCTGACCCAAGACTTGCTAGAAATATGCTAGGAATTATAGCTAGTTGCTATAAGCTTAGCATAACATGCACTATCATGATAAGTCATCTTAACAACATGCTGAATATGCTAATATGGTAAAAACACATTAATAAAATATTAATTAAAGCAAAATGTTAAATTATCTTACCCAAAGCTTGCTAGAAACATGCTTGCAATTATAACAAATTGCAAGCATAGCATTGTGTTAACACATGCTAACATCATGATAATTCATCTTAACAACATGTAAAATATGTCAACATGGTAGAAACATGCTAATAACAAATTAATTAAAGCAAAAATGTTCAATTATCTTACCCAAAAATTGCTAGAAACATGCTAGCAATTATAGCAAGTTGCTACAAGCATAGCATAGTGTTAAAACATGCTAACATCATGATAAATTCATCTTAACAACATGTTAAATATGCTAACATGGTAGCAACACACTAATAACATATTAACTAATGCAAAACTATGTTAAATAATCTAACCCCAAAACTTGCTAGAAAATATGCTAGGAATTATAGCAAGTTGCTATAAGCATAGCATGACATGCACCATCATGATAATTCATCTTAACAACATGCTAAATATTATAACATGGTAGAAACATTCTAATAACATATTAATTAAAGCAAAAATGTTAAATTATCTACCAAAACTTGCTAGAAATGAGCTAGCCATAATAGCAAGTTGTTATAAGCATAGCATAGTGTTAAAACATGCTAACATTGTGATAATTCATCCTAACAACATGCTAAATATGCTAACATGGTAAAACACGGTAATAGCATAATAATTAATGCAAAAAATATGTTAAATTATCTTACCCAAAACTTGTTAGAAACATGTTAGGGATTATATCAAGTTGCTATAACCTAACCATAGTGTTAAAACATGCTAACATCGGGATAAGACATCACTGGACCTTTGCTGGACCCCCTGCAGTTTGCCTATAGAGCAAACCGGTCTGTGGATGATGCAGTCAACATGGGACTGCATTATACCCTACAACATCTGGACAAACCAGGGAACTATGCAAGGATTCTGTTTGTGGACTTCAGTTCTGCCTTTAACACCATCGTCCCATCACTGCTCGAGCACAAACTGACCCAGCTCTCCGTTCCTTGCTCTGTCTGTCAGTGGATCACCAGCTTTCTGACAGATAGACAACAGCTAGTCAGAATGGGCAAAATCATGTCTGACAGCCGCACCATCAGTACTGGTGCCCCCCAAGGATGTGTTCTCTCCCCACTGCTCTTCTCCCTGTACACCAACGACTGCACCGCAAAAGACCCCTCCGTCAAGCTCCTGAAGTTTGCGGACGACACTACTGTTATCGGCCTCATCCGGAACAGTGACGAGTCTGCATACAGACAGGAGGTGGAGCGGCTGGCTTTATGGTGCAGATACAACAATCTGGAGCTGAACACGCTCAAAACGGTGGAGATGATAGTGGACTTCAGGAGAAACCCCCCTGCACTCCCCCCGCTCACCATCATGAACAGCACTGTGGCTGCAGTGGAGTCATTCAGGTTCCTGGGCACCACCATCTCTCAGGATCTGAAGTGGGACACTCATATAGACTCTATTGTGAAGAAAGCCCAGCAGAGACTGTACTTCCTCCGTCAGCTGAGGAAGTTCAACCTGCCACAGGAGCTGCTCGTGCAGTTCTAATCAGCTGTCATCCAGTCCATCCTCTGCACTTCAATCACCGTCTGGTTCGCCTCAGCAGCCAAATCGGACCTCCGTAGACTACAGCGAATAGTCCGGACTGCTGAACGAATAACTGGCACTACCCTTCCTACACTTCAAGAACTGTACTCTTCCACAGTGTGTAAAAGAGCTCGCAAAATCACCCTGGACGCCTCACACCCAGCACACTTCCTGTTTGAACTGTTACCGTCTGGCCGGCGCTACAGAGCACCGAGCACAAAAACTGCCAGACACAGGAAAAGTTTCTTTCCTCAGGCCATCTACCTCATGAACAGTTAATATTTCTCTATTGTGCAAGAAATTGTGCAATACTTTCTCACACGCACTTGTACACAGCACCTTATAACAATATACAATGCAATACTTTTCCTTACGCATTTGTACACAGCACCTTATAACAATATATAATGCAATACTTACTCTTTTGCACACAGCACCTTATAACCTGTATATTTATAACAAATCTGTACATACATTTCAACATCCAGATCGTTGGACTGCATCTCTGTTTAAAGTCTATTGTCTTTTATAATATTTATTCTGTGTTGTCACTTGTCACTTTATGTACACTGGAAGCTTCTGTAGCCAAAGCAAATTCCTTGTGTGTGTGAAGCACACTTGGCAATAAAACTGATTCTGATTCTGATAATTCATGTTAGAAACATGCTAAATATGCTAACATGGTAGAAGCATGCTAATAACATATTAATCAATGCAAAAATATGTTCAATTATCTTAGCCTAAGCTCTCTAAAAACATGCTAGCGATATGTTAAAGCATGTTTAAATTATAGCTACCAATGTCTTCATGCTAGTCTGTCAACAAAAATCTTTGCATGATAGCATTATAAAACAATGTTTGCAACATAAAATTATTTTTTAAAGATGTGAAATCATGCTAACAGTTTGCAATAGCATATTAGTAATATCTTTAAACATGATAAAACAAGAAGTGTAGCAACCTTTCAATTGTTTTAAAATCAAAGCTGCTTGAGGGCAAGCTTCCAAGTTTAGCAATAAAACATTCTTTGGTTAAACTGTGTTAGTTACACGTTATTAGTTAAATGGTGTGTATCATAGAAAATGTCAATAAAAGCCACTTTGACAACTTTTGGACATTAAAAGTTGTTAAAATCCCATAATAAATCACACATATGAATCATACAAGAGAATGCTAATTAACAGATATATCTTACACTGTAGGCCTACTTTTTTGTTTGTGATTTTTGACTGCCATGGTCACATGAAATAACATTTCTTCCTAGTGTTGATGCATTTTCTAGTGAAAGAATGTTTTGGCAGAACAAGTTGAAAGGGTTTTCCCTTTTGCTAATGTCAGTGAATAGCTTTTTGTTATATCAGTCATGAACTATGATTTGCTACTTGTTAGTTGATTACAGGTGTCCGTGAATAAGATGGAGGGGCATTCTCGTTCTCGAGAATGTCTGATTAGACAAAAATCTGTGTAGTCTAGGATGATTCATCACTGTTTTATCATTATTTAAATAACAATAAAAGCAGCATATTTTGTTATGGTTTTAGAGTACATAAGAAATAAAGTATGACTTTCTAAGTGTGTGCAAAATACAAAACTTTGTTGTTGTTCCATAGGAATTCAAACAGAAACTCTTTGGAAGTGTTGTATTTACAGAGTCTATCCTTATATCCCAAAGTTGTTTAGAACAAGCTGAATGATACCATGGGGATTAAAACAGGAACCTGTATCACCACATCAGTGAGCTCAACGTAGCATTGCACAAACCTCTAGACAGCCCTTCACTGACATGTGTACGGCAGCCCTATTATAACCCACTTTATTCAGATGATGTCATTATCATGCGTCACAATCGACTAGGAGGCCCGCCTCGTATCTGTCGGCAGGCAGAATAAAACTCATCCGTCATTCACCGGTTGATTAACGCGCTCCAGATGTTTCTATCCTCAGATTTCAGAAGCTCCCTCCTCCAGTCTTTGTTGTGATAATGATACAGTACCCTGTGTGCAACTGTTTATTTTTCTTTCCGTTGGGGTACAGTTGCATGCTCAAAGTTGTGGAGCGAGCCAGGCTCTCGGAACATAATCGAGAGCCTGAGATGAAAGAGGATCAAATTAATCTTCCAAATCCGTGCGTTCTAATTCATCATTTCAGTTCTCGTGAGATCCCGCCTGCTTGGCCCTCATCTTTCAGACATACTTTACCACTGGCACTTGTGCTGTATTTTGGAAGATGGAAAGGGCCACCATGTCTACGCGTGTAATCAATATATGAATGTCACAGCTGTTAAGCAGGACTGAGAGATCTGCTTCCTACAGGAAAGCATGAAGCAATCTGCACAAGAACGTTTGAAATAAGATCTCAGATGATTCCCAGCATCGTGTCATTCATCTACGCAGATCCAAAGAGCAAATCAATGTGAAAACATGTTAATCGTCTAATCAAACTGAACAGTTTAGAACGCAAATTAAGATGTTTTAGATGAAATTCCAGAGCTCTTTGACTCTCCATAAACAGCAATGGTCCCGAGACGTTCAAAGTTCAGAAAAGCAACCAAAAACATTGTCAAAACAGTCCGTGTGACTTCAGTGCTTCAACCTTAATCGTACAAATCTCCAAGAACACATTTGAAAGAAAAAAATCAGTTGGCAGGTTGTCAGAGTGTGCACTTAATATGGACAACAGAGTAACTTGCGCAACATGCAAGCATAGGTCATGAATGTGCACCCTGATCTGACACTGATCTGACACTAGAAAGCTACAGTATAGGTGGAAACAAGTTGTGTTAACAGTTGTTTTGGTACACAAAAGTGTTCTTGGAGCTTTGTATATGGGAACAGTTCAATATATTATTTCACCAACAAAATGTGTGTCTAGTATATATCTCATCTCTAATAACTGATTTGTTTTATCTTTGCCATGATGACAGTAAATGATATTTTACTGGATATTTTTCAAGACACTTCTATACAGCTTAAAGTGACATTTAAAGGCTTAACTAGGTTAATTTGGTTTACTAGGCAGGTTAGGGTAATTAGGCAAGTTATTGTATAATGATGGTTTGTTTTGCAGACAATCGAAAAAAAAATAGCTTAAAGGGGCTAATAATTTTGTCCTTAAAATGGTCTTTAAAATTAAAAACTGCTTTTTTTCTAGCTGAAACAAAACAAATAAGACTTTCTCCAGAAGAAAAAATATTATCAGACATACTGTGAAAATTTCCTTGCTCTGTTAAAAATCATCTGGGAAATATTTAAAAAAGGAAAAAAAATTCAAAGGAGGGCTAATAATTCTGACTTCAACTGTATATGAGTCATGCCGCATGAGTAGCAGTGCGATATGGCTGTATATTGGCACTGGTGTGAGGCATGAGTTGGCATGAGGCCACAGGCCGAGTACCTTAGTGTCCCATCAGTGATTATATACAGCCACATCGCACTGCAACGAGTGTGATAGTGCGTTTATACAACAGTTCAACGGCATAGTCATGCATATAAAAAAGAAAATCAAACACGGAGAGTCTAAAAAACTTTTTTTTATGAGGAGCTACTTTCCTCTGCCATTCATTCACATCTGCAGCTGACGTCAGAACAGCAGAAACCATTGCTACTTCATAAATGTTACTTTAGAGCTAGTATTTGATGCGTTGCGTTTGCACGAGGCCACAAGCCAAGTACCTTAGTGTTCCACCAATGACGATATACAGCCACATCGCACTGCTACGAGTGTGATATTGCTATTATGCAAAAGTTTAACAGCACAGTCGTGCATATAAAAAAGAAAATTAAACATGGAGTATAAAAATCCTTTTGAATGAGGAATAACTTTTTTCCGCCATTCAATCACATCTGCAGCTCTCGTCAGAACAGCAGAAACCGTTGCTACTTTATAAGCGTTACTTTAGAGCTAGTATTTGAATAATTCTCCTGCATAATGTCTAAAGTGGTGACAAAACAGGTGATTTTGCTCACATTTTAAGATTATAAGGCTGAACGACATGAAATGACATCAGTCTAGAGACATTTCCCAGAATTTCTCTGTTGCAATCGGGAAATCAGAATAATTAACCCTTATAAAGCCAAAGCAAAGTAAACACAACCATTTTACTATGGCACTGTATAATACAGAACTACAACATACAAAATAGATAGATCGACTTAGATTGTCACTTAACTTTTTTATAATGATTTGATCAGCTGTAGTTTGAAATTACGCTGAGTTTTTCTCCTCTAAGAGCTTATTATGTGGTCTGAGAGAGCTGCAATATTTGTCAAACTGTTGTGAGATTATTGATCTGCTGTCACTCTATGTGTGCGGAGTAATACAGAAGGGTGAGAGGCTGTGTATAATATATATATATATATAT
>CAIGQQ010015130.1:1367489-1396476 GCA_903798035.1 Danio albolineatus
CTGTTTATGTAAAGCACTTTGAATTGCCACTGTGTATGAAATGTGCTATATAAATAAACTTGCCTTGCCTTGCCTTATATTGTACTTAAATTGCACAACATAAAACACCTGAAAATGACTAAAGATTGAGTTAAGTTTTTGTAAATAAACTCTTAATATATTGTCTTTCATTTCTTACTCGATTGAATAACCATGTGCAACTTTCTGACAAATAGAACCTTCTTTAGCTGAAAAGTCATATTATCCTTTAAATTTTGTATAACAAAAACACAATTAACTCCACATTTCAGAACAGATTTATACAGAACATTACTTAAGGCAAGAACATTATAAGTAACTGCTTAATGACACAAAAACTGAAAATAAAACCTTTAGAATTTTCAGAAGTAACTTCTGACTTACACCTAAAGCACAATAAAAGTCCATATAGAGCTCAATCCCAGAATGTTTTCCTCTAAAACCTTTATTTGTTATCAGCTGAAGGAAAAAAAAAAACATCTCGAATTAAACAGGGATGAGTAAATAATCAGGATATTTTTAATTCTGAAAGTTCACTAATCCTTTAACATAAAACCAGATTTAAATCAATATACAGTTTTTGATTAAAAAACAAATGATGATAAACACAGTCGGTCTTGTCTTTATTAAAAACACGAAAGCCTTAAATGAAACTGTACATCTGCTTCATTTTGCTTTTGATTTCTCGTGGCAGAGAGAGTGGACTGTTAATGAGCCAAGTCGCCCAAATGAGCCGTTGCAGGACTCGACCCCACAGCGATGCCTTCTAATCCTGAGGAAATGTGCTCCAAACCACACCGCGTTTCACAGCGACGCCTGACAAATTGCTTGTCAGAGATGAATAACACGGCCCATTTCTACATAGCTGTGAGGGACATCGCTGGACAACATCATCTTCCTTCTGCACCAGCTACAGAACGAAGGTTTGCACACACGAAAGCTTTGAACTGACGGCGTGTTAAACTAAAACACATTAGAAATAATGAGGCATATGAAACGCAACAGGAAGCAGATGCGCCTTATCACAAAGGAAGTGTGTTTGATTTAAAATTTGGCAGTATAAAAAATGCAATGATGTTCTGTCTGAAGGGATGAACTTTACAGTAAACGGGTGTAATGTGTATTGTTGATAAATCTTGAACAGATGAAGAAAGGGAAGGATTCCTATGATAAAAACAGTAGATCACAGTCGACTTCCTCTTCTGTGTTTTCGTGATGTTCTTGTGCGGTTTGGGAACCGTCTGTCACGGAGTCGTCTTGTGTTTGTTTCCTCCTCCGTCTGTAGACTGTTTTTTTGTCGGCCTCCTCCTTTAAACTGCATTTTTCTTCTTGAGGTTGTAGGGCAGCTTGTAGGCACTCTGAGAATCTGTTTCAATTAAATATTAATACATATAAAAGTGACTTTAAAATAAAATAAAAATGTATATTCACTCAAAAAATGACATTTGCTGTTTGTTCAAATTACTTATTTAAATTAAGTTGAAACAACACAATTCTTAAGTTTTTTGAAGGAGACAACTTAATTGTTTCATGTTTACTTCACATAAATTTGTAAGAACTAATAAGTTAACTTGATTCCTTCATGACAGGGGGTTCAGGTGGTTCGAAAGACCCACCCCTCACTGACAAAGGTCCAGAATTTGTCCCACACATAAGCTCATTTGTCCTATTTTGACTGCTCTCATGGTCAAAATAACCCCTTGAAAAAGACTTTAAGACCAAGTGATATCCCCTGTTGGCTGTCGCTTCGGTGTGACTTCAGCTAATCAGTTTTGGCCAATGTTGACAAAGATTTTTCATGAGTCCAACATCCAGTTGTGCAAGAAAACACACAAACTGACATAAGAAAAGTCATCTTTCGCTTTGTATTGTTGAGAAAACATTTTACATGTAACTTTTATTCTAAATCTTAGACCTTCTTCTTGAACAAATGACCAATAAAAAGGTGTGAAGCACCAAAAGCAGACCATATTAAATTGTTATGATGACCACCCAACAAGCTAATTCAGAATAGTGCTTAAAATGTCACTAAAATGCAGTATTTAAATTTCGTAATTAAATAAAAAAATGAGGCGTATAATTGCAATAATGTCTACTTTTTGAGAAACGGCTATGGGCCTGCATGTTGTTTCAATGTTTTGGAATATGCTAAATCAATGTGTGAAAATGAATCCAACAGAAGTGGCTTATTATTTAAACTGAAATGTATAATGTATATATTTAAAACAAATGTTTAGTGCAGTGCAAAACTTAAGTGTTTTCTTGAAAAATAGCAAGATCTACTTTGAAAAGAGTCTAGAAAAATATATTATGAAAAATCTTTTTTTTTGTTAATTATTTATAAAGTTTTTAATTGTTTGTTTAAATAATGATGGGAATCCCAAACATTTTTCTCAGTCAAACCTAATATATTTACTTGAAGGTTGAGGTAGTTTTCCTGTGATGATGATGATGATATCAAATTAACATATTTTATAACAATATTCACATTCAAATCTATATTTCAAAACAAGCAAGTTAAAAGCAGTTAGAAAGTAGAGATGGTCAAATACATGACCTAAAATGACGAATAGTACAGTCAATAATAGTTATTTAGATTTAAAATCGATTGTGTCGAGCACAGCATTTCTTACAGTGTAGAATGAGAGTCATGTTTGATTTCATTTATATATGTAAAATGAACGTGTATATAAATAAATGTAAATGTGGAAATAAACTAAATGTGACCTTGAAATTTTTACATAATGTGAAAGCTAAATAAATAAGCTTTTCATTGATGGTTAATTTGATAGGACAGTGTTTACCTGAAACACAACTATTTGAAAATCTGAAATCTGACGTTTCATAAAAAGTCTTTTAAGAGCTCAGCAATGCACATCACTAATCAAAAATCAAGTGTCGATATTATTTCAGAAGGACATTTACTAAATATCTTTACATATTATTCTGAATAAAAGAAAAAAATATATAATCTATATTTGACTATTGTCAAAAAATACAACAGGGCAATGAGACTGCATAATTTTTGTGCTCCACGGCTACATATAATTAATTTAATTATTGATCAAGGTAATTATAGCCATATTAATATCATTCTAAAACAATTACTTCTAACAAAAACTGAATTAAAAAAATAAACTTAAATGAAATAAACATTGGTCAAAATGAAATATTTTTTATAAATTGGGTTTTATTTAGGCTTGTTTTAACAGCAACTTTTAGCCTCAAGTTAATAAATGTGAAAATAATCAAAAGTCCACATATTATTGTCACATAATTATTATAATTAACAAAAACTAAACAAAAAAGGGTTAATAAAGATTTTTTTTTAAATTCAGCTGGAATTTAGCATTAAAATAACTCAAACTTAAGAAAATCTAATAAAAACAAACTAAAATTAAATTAAAACAATGCATATTTATATACAGCAGTGTTATTTTAGTATTATGGGCATAGTTAATATTATCATTATTTAAATACTATAATATATAAATGTATTCTGAAAAGACCTTTGAACTCTGCTGATGTGTCAACCTACTGGAGACAATACAGTCATAATCTAACCTACCGCTGTATCCTTTTCAGATTTTCTTCCATCTTCTGGTTTGCAACTTCAACAAGGAAGTCGAGGTACTGATCAGTGACGAGGACGTGACTCCTGTGGCTGAGAGGAGCCTCTAGACAGTGTGTGCTGCGCACGGCCTAAGCAACACAAACATATCAATAACAAACAGCATATTTCAGACCTCAAATGAGCAATGATGGAGCTCATAGTTAAAAATCCCAATATGTCTCTCACCATGATGATCTTGCCTTTCTTTCCCACAGTTATACCAGAATTCCTAAAGCCTGAGTTTATTGCGACAGTGTGCTGCGAAACAAACCATGAAAAAAAGCAAGTTATTGTTTTGTTCTGCTCTAAATATCCAGCATGGAGAGTTTCATTCTAACTCAATATGACAGTTACCAGTAGTTGTGCGTCTTCAAGCTGTTTACACTGAACGTGAAGCACAAACGGCTCAAACTTGAATGTAGCATCTCCGACAGACTTTTCCAAACCTCTGACCTGTCCCAGAAACACACGACGCTTTAATATCAACTCTTGTTATTATTGTGTATTCACTGAATGACTTTAAAGAGATGGTTCGCCCAAAAATAAACTTTTACTCACCCTCGAGTGCTTCCATAGTTCCAAGCATTTACAAGTTTCTTTTTTTCTGTTGAACACAAAAGATATTTTGAAGAATGCTTGAGACCAGTAACCACTGACTTCCATAGTAAAAATAAATAAATACTAAGGAATCAATGGTTAACAGTTTCCAACATTTATCACAATAACATTTGTGTTCAACAAATGAAAGAAACTCAAATGGGATTGGAACAAGTGAAGGGTGAGTAAATGGACAGAATTTTTATTTTTGGGTAAACTATAACTTTAATACTATATGATTTCTCACCACATCTTCCCTTTGGCACTTTTGATGGGTGACAAATAACCAGGAACAATTTTGCTTTTGCACATCAGGGCAATCTGAAACCTTAAATGAAAAACTTGGGATTACAATATGCAACACATGCATACACTTCTCAAATCTTTTAAAGCAAGTCAATGCCCCTGTAGCAAGACAATTGGCAAATACACATTACATATAACATAATATATAATTAAATATTTTTTTTGCTTTTTTCCACCTTCTACATATATAAGTATATCGTAAGTATAGGCCCACACGGAATCTGTGTGCACAGAAATCCGCAGATTTTAGTCCATCATTGAGTTTATGTATTTACTTGTGTAACTGTGTCGTCACCTTAGAATTATAAGGTTCTATCTGACATGTTTGTCAAAATTGACTTATTGACATATTCTTATTAATTGACAACTTATTTACATTTTTTATAAGGTTGTTTACATTTAAAAAAAAACAAATGTTACACACGTACTGTTTGTCATGGAATGCAAAAACCTTGAAACTCAATATCTTAAAATTATTCAGAATGCAAATAGAACCTTATAAGTCCAAGGTGACGATGTGTAAATTTACATTTATTCAGTTTTATTAATTTTACACATTAATTTCAGAGCTATTAATTTCACTAATATTATTATGATATCATAATAGTAATATTAAAACGTTCATATGATTTATTTACAATACAGTTTGTAAAGTAATATTTTCTTTTCTATTTGTCTTTTAGTAGATATATTATGAGATACTCGCTTTGTTTACCAAATAAGTGGATCTAATTGGATTTGCATTGTAAACATTCAATAAAAGTTAAAAATGTACTATTTTTATTTCATATAAGCATAAAAATAGCAATAAAAAATAGCAAAAACAAAAAAAAGCAAAAAATGTCCGCAGATTCTGTCTAGCCCTAATCATAAGTAAAGTATCTGTTTCAAGCTGAAATAGTCAAAATCCATTGTGAAATGCTGTTTTGAAATTGCACATTGCATTACAAAAGCTTTTAACAAACTCCTCACCCTAGTGGGTAGTGTCATGTTTCAGATTTGACAGAATTAACTATACTATTTCCTCTTAATTGTTTTCGATTTTTGACTAAATACATACAGTATAGTTGGTCTTTAAAGTGATTAAATATAATTTTTGTGGCATGATAGTCAATATAAGTGAAAATATTTTCAATGGAAGTGGCTTTTCTTGTGTAATATCTCAAGTTATGAGGAAACTTTTTGTAATAAACCTCAAATTAGGCTTGAGCGGTAATATGGTATACCGCAGGGTTTAAAAACAGCAACGGTATCAGTTTCAATACCGTTATACTGTTATTAGGGCTGTAACGATACGCGATATGAAACCGAAATCGCGACACTAAGATCCACGATCCTGTGTCGCGATTTGATAAGGAAGAATCGCGACAAACCCGTGACTAACTTTTCAATCATGTAACGCCTTCCTGCAAAAGTTGAGCTAGTTGAAGAAGAACGTGAGGAAACATGGCAAGATTGCGGACCCTCCCTCTTCATATAAGTCAGCAGTATAGCAACATTTCAGCTTCCCAGTGGAGATAAAGGATGGCAAATGCTCGACAAGACCCACACAATATGCCGTAAGTGCTTTAAGTGACAGGCAACACAACCAACATACAGATGATACGTAAAGTACACACAGAATACGTAAAGAGGCTGTGATAGATTGGAAGATCAGCATATTAAAAGTTCCCGTGACAACAGACAACGAAACATTGCCAATGCTGTCGAAGCGGCCGGTTTTTTTAACCGCATATAAGATGCTTTGCTCACACTGTTAATCTGGCTGCACAGAGAGGGATGGGCGTTCACCAGATGTCCCGACTTTAATATGGGCTTCTCTGAAACTATGAATATTTAACTTTCATTTTATTTAGGCTATTTTATTTAGGCCTACCAAACCAACACAATCTCACGGCAACTTGTGTTTTGGCGCTGAAGCATATAGCGCGCTTGTTTTGAAGCGCATCACCGCAAAGGTTATTCATTATTCTTTTTTATCTAGTAGCCTAGTTAACTGACCAACCAAAACTACATCAAAATTAAGAAACAAATTTTACCTAACGAAATTCGTTTCAAAAAGATATTTTTTTCCAAGAAAAATGTATGAATTATATTTTTGTTTGTGCCTGTCCAACTGTGCGGTGAAAATGTGTTCCGCTCCGGGGAAAATAAGAATTGAATAGTTCACAGCAGAAAGGGCACGGTCCGTGCGGGCTTTCTCCATCTTCTCAATTGTGTTGGGCACAGCTAGGTTCAGTTTGGAGGCATTTTGAAGCCAGTGTCCATACCGTGTCAATGAAATGGAAAGTTAGCGACATGTAAAGTGTCATTTTTGTAGGCTACTCGACCACATCTGTTGTAAGTGAAAAATACTCGACTGTGGTGGAATTGGGCTGTTGCAGCTCACCACGGATACGTTTGTAGGCTCGTAGAATAGCTGTTTTGGAGAAATATGTACGTCCGGAAATATTTCATATTTCGGCATTATAGCTGTCGGGATGTGGTTACGGTCTCCGAAAGAAAAAAAAAAGTATTGAAAGACACTATTTTTTTCGCAGAGATTCTTGGTTACTGCATCAGTGCATTTTTTCCACCGCACATTGTCCCTCCTATATTTTGTGCATCGCTTAAATGCATCACTAATTGATGGCTGCACCTGTTCGTCTGACTTCTGCGGCCGATTTAGTTTTTTTTTACTGCATTGCCCATTTTGGCAGCCTCATTCTTGTGCGCTTTGTATAAAATGTAAGAGAACTTGATTAAAAAAGAATTTTCAACATGCTCGAATCATCTCCACAATAGAGTTTAGTTCTGTTTGTTTTTCAACAGTATTTTGTTACAAAAAAACAGTGTTACAAAAAGTGTTATAGCTTTGGCTATTTATTTATTTTATATTTGGCTATTTATAGTTAATAATTTGCATGGTTAATCTTGTTCTTTGGTGTTCAGTTTATAAAGATTTTTCAAATGTTATTTAATGAAAAAAAAAAAAAGTTTCCACCCCTCACGAAAAAAAATCGTGATACGAATCGAATCGTGGGTCAAAAATCGTGATACGAACCGAATCGTGGGTTTGGTGTATCGTTACAGCCCTAACTGTTATAAAAACAATGCACTTATATAGAACACAAGATTAAATGTCACATATGCGTGGTGGGCAGGTGAGAGGTGGGGAAAGATGGTGAGTCGCACACCAAGTGACTTAGTCACGAAAAAGAACAAAACTTCTGCAGTTTGGCAGTATTTCGGGTTTCGACTGAACAAGAAGGGAGAGGTGGTAAACATGGACAAGGCAATTTGCAAATTGTGCAACAAAAATTTGGCCACGAGAGATGGAAATACCTCAAACCTAGGGTCGCATACACGGCATTCAGTTTCTGAATGGTTTAGGCATAGCCAACAGTTTGGTGACACTGTCTGAACCCTAAGTCATATGTTTTTTTTTTTTTATGCACAGAAATACCGTATACCGAGGTAAAATAGGGAGGAGGTTTGACGGTATCAAAATTTGAATACTGCACAAGCCTACTTCAAATCGATTTAGAGTCCACATTATATTAAAACTGAAATATATAACAAACGGGCGTCAAGGTGGAGCAGTGGGTAGAACAATCGCCTCACAGCAAGAAGGTCACTAGTTCGAGTCTCAGCTCGGGTGCTACGGTTTCCCTCACATGTCCAAAGCCATGCGGTACAGGTGAATTGGGTGAGCTAAATTGTCTGTAGTGTACGTGTGAATGAGTGTGTGTGGATGTTTCCCAGTGATAGGTTGCAGCTCGAAGTGCATCCGCTGCGTAAAAAAATATACTGGATAAGTTGGTGGTTCATTCCACTGTGGCGACCTCGGATTAATAAAGGGACAAAAAAAATGAATAAATGAATATATAACAAATATTTTAAAATATTTTGTGTATTAAACAAATGTTTAGTGCAGTGCAAATATCCTCGACAGTAAAACCTAGTTTTGTTGAAAAAGAGTGAGAGAGTTTAGAAAAACTCTGGAGAGTATTAGTGCTGTTTTCACGTTTATTAATGTTTTGTTCAACACTGTGACCTAACATATCTACTTAAAGATTGACGTACTGTCTTCCTGTGATGTTGATATCTATGGAATATATTTTATTTTACTTCTCTTTTAAATCAACATTACAAAACAAGACAGTTAAAAGCAATCAGAAATTATCTAACGTTAGAGACAGTAAAAATACATGACTTAAAATGACGAAAAATGCATTCAACAACAGTTAATTTATAAGTGACAACATAAAACGTGCGTTCCAAAACTTTGACTGTAAGTGTAAACATGGGTGAAAATAACAATATTATCTACACAGCAGTATTTCAATATACTTTTAAAGCTTACCGCGTCAAAAAGAATGATTCTTCCGGAGCAAGAGCTTGTGGTAAAATAGCGATCCTGACTGTTAATAAAGGAGACGACATGAGAGATGTCTTCATCCACACTGCCTTTCTTACTGAAATCACACTTATTAAGACACTGGTTCTTCCATTGCTGGAAGGTATCGCCGTCCATTTTTAAAGCCTACTGATTATTTGTATCCCTGCCGATGTTTCCAACAACTGAGTAATTCATTCAGGTTTCTAAATATTATTTTGTTTGCTAGAATTTCTGTACCGCGTGCTTTTGTTTTGAGTACAGGGTCAAGTACGGTGGCCGAAGACTGACAAAACTCTTTCATACGGAAGCGAGAAGCTGCAGCCAGTCAGTCAGCTGCTACCTGCGTGATAGGTTAGTAGGAGTTTATATTTTATATTTGCATAGTTTTCTGTCTCTTCACGATATAAGTTATGTTCTAATACAAGGTGTAACGTTAAAGGAATTTTATGAAATTTTGACGATTTAATAGGTCACTGTTTTTACTGCGCAGGAATCAAAGTTCATTTTGCTTTGGCTGTTCATTTGTTGTGCAGAGACCACCATGGCCACATCTAAATTAATGAGAGCTGTCAGAGTGTCCGAGTTTGGAGGCCCTTCAGTTTTAAAACTCTGCTCAGACATGCCTGTGCCAAGTCCTGGTCAGAAACAGGTTGGTCTCCTAAAAAAAAACTTGAATTTGTGATTTCAGAATGTTTGTCTTGAATTCAGTTCAGTTTTCTTCCATAATAGCTGATTGGAAGTAATTGATATCACCATAGCACACTTTTGTTTTATTCTTGTTGTATAATTTTACAAACATAGAAAGATTTTTTTTCTGGCAAATTCAGATCTTTAAATTGTATGGTTAACAGAAAACTGAAGTTTTTATTATTATTTAACAACCATCATGTACTTGCAAGCACTTGACAGTGCATACACTAAGTATGCTTATATGTGAATTAAAGCCTAAACTAAATCTGTTTGCAACCATTTGATTCATACAGATTGCATTTACACTGCTTTTTTTTTTTTTTTTTTTGATGCTAACTTTCTTGATTAAATGTAAAATCTTGAGTAAACTATGTCTCTTAAAAAACTCTTGCCATTTTGGTAAATTTTTATTCACACATTTATACTTTCTCCTTGATAATATAATTTCTGAAAAGTATTCTTTTGCCAATTCTAAATAGTAATATCATATCAGCAGCCAAAGCACAGCATTGTTTACAGTCAAATAAATAGTCCTAATGTTGGTTTGAAGTCATACTTGCATGTGATTTTAGACCCAAATATTTAAAGTACCACAGTAAACAATATACAGTAGGGAGTGTGTCACAATTTGTCACTGACATGAATGTGCAAATATAAATCCAGCTTTACCTCAATTGGTTAATTTTACACTTCATCATTTGCTGTGATTTTCATAACTGGAAAATCAAGGGATGTTTTTTCCATGTTTAACAAAGGCCCGAAATAATTGATCTTTCTAGCAGTTTATATACTTGATCACAATATTAGCTTATTAGCGATTATATCATTGCTTTTTCCGAAGACCTGTGTAGATACTTTCTGCTATTATAGGTTCTCGTTCAAGTCCATGCGTGTGGTGTAAACCCAGTGGAAACATATATCCGCTCTGGATCTTATGCTCGGAAACCCAGTTTGCCCTATACTCCAGGATCAGATGTGTCTGGTGTGGTTGAAGCTGTCGGTGAAGGTGTTTGCCTCCTACAGGTGCTTTTTAACATTTTTTTAAAAAGGTTTTTACTTTTAACAGTGACCAAATTAATTAAAATCTTTTCTGTTTTAACAGGCAGGTGACAGAGTCTTCACCACAGGTACAATGACAGGAGGATATGCAGAGTATACGGTGGCTTCAGAGGACACTGTTCACAAACTACCTGATTCCCTAGACTACAGTCAGGGTGCAGCAATGGGAATTCCATATTTCACTGCTTATCGGGCACTAGTTCACAAGTAAGGAAATTGTGGTCGTTACATTTACATTTACTGTATTAATTTAGCAGATGCTTTTATCCAATGTGACTTTGCATAAAAGAAGCACTTAAAATAATCAAAAATCAGCTAAACATAGATGCCAGGACACATTTAAGTTAGTTTAGCAGTTTTTTTTATACATACACATTAGTACTTTTAAGGTAAACCACAGTCAATTTTCTGATAGTTGGTTTTACTATATCAAATTTACATTATTATTAAATTAGTATTGTCGATTATTGCACTTTTGAAATCTTTTAACATTGCAATTTACTGTTATGTAATTGCATATTTATTTAGTAAATATATAGATATTTATACATACAGTTAAAGTAGATTAAAAAAATAAATAAAAATCGCACAACCCTTTTTGGCTTTTATAAAGCAGCTTTGTGCAAAATATGACACAATACATGTTTTGAGCTGTAATAGCATATTAAGTCTTTATTTAAATCAAAGCTGACAGATACGGAACAGCTAAATGGATCAAACACTAACCTGCATATTATTCAGTCACAAGATGGCGGCAAAATAAAAAAACAATCAAAAACTGACATCCATATAAAAAGGATCATATGGATGTGTATTCACTGACGGTCAAGACAATTTGAAGTTCTTGTGTTATTAGTTTTAATGTTGAGATTCCGAGAACGACGTACTTGAAAATGTTGTGACTGGCCTGTCAGAATTTAAATATGTTTTTAAAGATTTTAAGGATTGTATGTTTGCTCTATACAGGGCCCATGCCAAACCAGGAGAGACAGTTCTTATTCACGGAGCCAGTGGTGGGGTAAGAAGTTTAATAATGTACATTTAAGGAATGTTTCTTTCAAAAAATAGAATTTTGCTGTTCATTCACTTTTCATCTAAAATTCATGGTGATTTTGACAAAACTTAATCTGTGCGAGTAACTGAATATTATTTTCAACATTATTATCTGCTCCTCAAACTCCTCAAACAAAAACGCAAGCTTATTTGTTTATACTCATGCTAATCCTGGATACTAAACTTATGTAAAAAAAGTGTCAAAGAGCATCAGCTTGTATATCAGTTTGTCATATGGCATACTACAAAAGAAAGCTTGCTCTTCAGACGTATAAAAGAGTCATAAAAGCACTCAGTTATAAAAGAGTTATAAAAGCACTCAAATACTTTTAGTTACATTTAAAAAAAATATTTTACAATCTTGAGTCACTTTTAAAAAGTAACTAAATGTGTTACTTGGTTATCTTTTAAGGAAATTAATGTGAAAAGTATGTTTTGTTATTTAGCATTTATTACAGATAGGAATGTTGTAAATAATGTTTAGTTTCTTGCACAGAGTAATCATTTCACTTTACGAAGACTATATGAAGTATATCATCAGGATATAAATCATCAGGAATCATGGGTGTGATTTTTATTAATAGGATCATGGTGAAGAGAAAACTTATAAAATCAGCTTAAATCTTTTCAAGGAGAAAAAAAAAACACAAACGTCTTTGGTGCCCTGTGGGTATATTAACAGCGAATTTTAGTTTTGTGTAAACTATCATGTTCAATTTGTAACCTTTCATACACAATGTGGATATATTGGACTATGGTCTTTCCTTGAAGAATGAATATTTCTTGTTTTTCTAGGTAGGCATTGCAGCTTGTCAGATCGCAAGAGCGTTTGGTCTTAAAGTCCTGGGTACAGCAGGTACACCTGAAGGGATGAAGCTGGTGCTCAATAATGGAGCTCATCTTGCTTTCAACCACAGAGAAAAAGACTACTTGAAGAAAATTAAGGTTTTAAAATGTTCATGGTATACCTTTAGTACATTAAATTTAATATATCAACTATTCATGTTCTTATATGTTCATACATAAACTTATTTAACCCTGTTTTTTTTTTTTTTTGTAAAATTGTACATTCAAAAGTTTAAAGACAGTGTCATTTTTAGTTTAGTTTATTAAAGATGTCTCTTAAGCTCATCAGGGGTCCGTTCTTCTTACCTCGCTTAAACAATCTGATATGATTTGACAGATCCTGGATCTTTTAATCTTGATAATTGATTTCAAACAAGTTTGTCAATCGGATTAAAATATCTGGATGAACTGATCTGAGTTTACTGGTTTGCCTGGTGGTAAGACAACAGTGCAATGTCATCATCTAATTAATGTTCATTTACCAGCCATGTGTGCATTTGTACAGTAGTAAATGAAAATATTTTTTGGATGGTCATTTTAAAATCACTTTCCACATTTGTTATAGGCTATTTGTGCAGGCTATACACTTTCATGTGTCAAGAAGATGGTATTTTGCTATTTATTTAGTTTTACCTTTAGAGTGGATTTTTAATGTAACAGTATTCAAGATTCTTAATCAAGGCACGGGTGTCAAACTCTGGCTGAAGCTCAGCACAGTTTAGTTCCAACCCTAATTAAACACACCTGATCAAACTAATTGAGTCCTTTAGTCTTGTTCGAAATCTATAGGTAAGTGTGCTAAAGCCAAGGTGGGCTGCAACTAAACTATGCAGGGCTACTTATATACTACTTAAAGATATTTGAAATGTTTTCTTTGAGCCCCTTGAAATGTACCACCCCTCTAACTGTTTTGTGCCTGTATTTTGGAGTGTAGGTTACATAAGTTTGCAATTATTTTAAAGAATTAGTTTTTTTGAATAATTGCACAATATTATTATTTTCCCAATTTAATACATTAATGTTGTAAGAAAATAACAGCAGTTGCTACAAAATTTCAATATCACCTTTACTTGAAATGACACAATCTAATCCTGTTTTAAAAAAAAAACTGTTTACACAACCTTATAATCTTACAGACCTGTTGCTATGACAGCAACTCCTAGATGACTTTTGAAGAACTATTATATCAAATAAAACATTACTTTAACCAAATCCAGAGTAATCATGTATGAAGAACAGACCCCAGTTCTACATCTATGTTTTCTAAAATAATTGTAAAGTAAAACAGATTTAGATATTTAAAAAATGTAATTTGCTCTTGTCACATCAGTGCATAATTTTCTGCAAATTGCTGCAGTCTTCTGTGTCATGTGATTCTCCATCTTTCTAATATGGTGATCTGATGTTCAGGAAACATTTGGTATTGTTTTGTGAAAATTGTGGTAGATCATAAATATCTTTATCACTTTTGTTTGACCCTAAATATTTGAATGCATCCAAGATTAAGCAGATTATCTGTAATGTCATTTTAGCATAACCTTCCATGTTCACAAAAATGCTTGCTAGTCATTTGTGATAATAAAAACTTTTCATATCTGATTTGCTATTTTTAGGATACAACCAATGGACTAGGTGTGAATGTAATCATAGAGATGTTGTCCAATGTTAACCTGAATAATGATCTTCAGTTGCTTGATGTTGGTGGCAGAGTTATAGTAAGTACATTGTTTTGGTTTCATAGTTGTTTGTGTACATGCTGTACAGTGACTGTTTTTATCATGTTTCTTTGCAGATTGTAGGCTCTAGAGGCCCTATTGAGATCAACCCCAGAGACACCATGATGAAAGAGTCCAGTGTCATTGGTGTGGCTTTGCACTTTGCAACTAAGGTACAGTAACGTTTCATTTTTAACATTTTCTTACTTTTTACTCATGTTAATCTCTGTGTGCTTGAAAAATAATGCATTTTCCTATTATTGTTTAGAATTATTAAGATTTTCTTTTGACTCCTTTTTTTTTTTTTTACATTTATTTGATCAAAAATGTAGTCAAACAGTAATATTGTGAAACAAAAATTCTAAATGTGATTTATTCACATGATGCTTCAGATGATGCAAATCACTGTAATATGTCCAGCATATGTTTTATACAGCGGATGCCCTTCTAGCCGCAACCCATCACTGGTAAACATTTGTACACACTCTATCACACTCATACACTATGGACAATTTAGCTTACCCAATTCACCTATATTGCATGTATTTGGACTTGTGGGGGAAACCGGAGCACCCGGAGGAAACCCACCCGAACACGGGGAGAACATGCAAACTCCAGACAAAAATGTTAACTGACTCAGCCGAGGCTCGAACTAGCGACCTTCTTGCTGTGAGGCGATCATGCCACTCACTGCGCCACCATGACGCTATTGAGCTGAAATAAGTTTTTTAAAGGGCACATATTTGACCCTTTTTTTATATTTAATATAAGTCTTTTGTGTCAGCAGAATTTGTCTGTAACGTTTCAGCTCAAAATACCCATCAGATTATTGATTATAGCTGTCTAAAGTCTTTGTATTATAGCTCTAAACAGCTTTTTGCTGTTTTTGGTACTGGGCCTTTAAGGATTGTCCTCCCCGCCCACTGTTTCCACGTGCTCGTCATCGTGCCTCAATCTCCGCCCTCGGCTGCGTCAAACAGACAGATGCAACAGGAACAGATGTAAAGGAAGCAGATCTCACTACGTTTGTGAGAAATACAACAGTAAGAACATCACCAGTGACTGTTTGATGTGTTTGTTAAGGAGTTGCAACAATGAGTCACACACAATGTAGTTACAAAGTTCGTTCACGCAAGCACACACACACACACACACACACACACACTCACACACAGACAGACAGACAGACAGCGTGCGCGTTGAGCTTTGCACTGCTTTTGCAAGCAAATGTGAAAGGATACAGGTTAATATCCACTGCTGTATAGATATCTGTTATGTTAATGTACAAAATAAACCTGATTTAATGTCAACAAACCGAGATTGAAGCGTCTTTTTTGCTGACACACGGCTGTGGTGATGAAGTAAAGCTGAAGTGAATCGCTGTTTTAAACACGTGCTAAACTTGTGAAACTCACTCTTAATCACATCTGATGATGATTGATGACCTTCGTGAACTGAACAGACCTTTTATTCCCGGTTGCTTTGCGCATGTCCTCTCTTGTTGATATGATTATATGCGTTACTAAGGAGACATGTTAATACGCAGCTGTCAATCAATTCGGTGGGCGGGGGGACCGCACTCCTACTTAAAGTTGCAGTCGGTCTCAAAACCGCTCCAATTCGTCCACCGATTTTATGCTGTTAAACTGAAAAAAAAGCACTGGGTGTGTTTATATCAGCCCAAAATGACCGTCTATACACTATACCTACACATATGTCTGTCCAAACAGCTTATAAAGTAGATTTTTTAAAATAGGTGCCCTTTAAAGCCAAAAATAATTTGAATATTAAATAAAGATCATGCTCCATAAATATATTTTGCTACTGTATTAAAACCAAATTTCTTATTAGTAATGTGCATTGTTAAGCACTTCATTTAGACAACTTTACAGGTGATTTTATTAGTATTTAGATTTTATTGAACCGTCAGATCCTCATATAGTTGTTTCTTGGGCAAATATTGTCCTATCCCAGCAAACCATACATCAATGGAAAGCTTATTTATTTAGAGGATGTATAAATTCCTCTAAAATGACATTTTAACTAGTTTTGTGGTCCAGGGTCACATTTAGATCCCTTTTTTTTTTTTGCAGAATCTGATTGATTTTTAGCATTGTTTTGTAAAGTCGTAATTAATGATGCATCCTTAAAAATATGTATATACTTATCTAAACCTAAAAATATAGAATATAATAAATTGCTATTATACATGGTTTAAAGTGCCAAAATATGTTAAAATAGAAAACAGCTATTTTAGATGGGAATATTTAACAATATTGCTGTTTTACTGTGCCTTTGATCAAATAAATGCGACTTCGAAAAGCAATTAAGACTTCATAAACAATAAAAAGCATCTTTATTTTGTTATTCGTTCTCTATTTTTTTTTTTTTTTTTTTTTACTTCTGACAACCCAGTGACTAATCTTACTTTGCAAAGGACTGATGATAGAGATATAAATGCTGTTTTTTTTTCACAGAGCGAAACTTTAGAGTGTGCCGCAGCTCTTTATGCAGGAATGGAGGCAGGCTGGTTAAAACCTGTCATCGGTCCTAAATACACACTTGACAAAGTGGCTCAGGCTCATGAAGACATCATCAACAGCCCTGGAGCCAATGGAAAGATGATTCTGACCATGTGAAAATATAAAGGACGCTCTGTTTCAGTGTACTGTATAACATTGAATGAATTATCTTTGCATTATCTTCCATATTTGTACTTCAGTGTTACAATTATGCAAATATTACACCATTATTGCGATAGTAGTACAAGTACATGCAATATCCATATCGCAGAAAAGTGAAATAAATTTAATAAATTTGACATAGCAAGCGTTTGCTGCATAAATATGTTGCTTTTCTAAATCTGACCAATCAGACAGGGCCTTTACTATCTTCATCCACATCAGCCAAGACCTAGAGCTAAAAAATGTGTGCTAATGCTGAGAGATGAGAGAATAAGAGCCAGTAGAAATCAGAATATCTGTGGGTTTTAGTAATTTGAGGTTTTTTAAAGTCTAAATGTTTTTTTGTAATTTAAATATATCAGAAGAATCGATAACCTGTTTATTTTAGTATGTTCGATCCATAAATAAATTATTTCTAGTTATCGTAACGCTTAACAACAGTGTCGCATATTTTCCCAGTATCGCACAGCCCTTGCAGTCAGTTTGAACCACATACAGTACATGAATTGAATCATGGAGACCAAAACAACTTAAAACATTAGCTCAGCAAATGTTTTGTGGAAATGATATGGGACTAATGAATAATTATGAAATATACTTTTCCTAATGTAGTAAATATCATGTAAACACTCATACATGTTTTTGTGTTAATTCATTTCACAACAGTTTGAAAGATTAGTAGATAATAAACCAATGGAATAATCTTTTGACTGCTTATTGATTGAGTTTAGGGCCAGCCTCTGACAGATGGAGGAGTGTAAGATGAACTTGTGTGTGTTCTTGGCAGTCAGGCATCAGTACTGGATACTGTGCCATATTTCTCAGATCAGGTAACACGCTGGATCAACGCATGCTCCATTTACCGCACACGCATAACCACAGGCTGAACTCTGAGAGATGCAGCATGACTGTAGGACACAGAAAATAGAGGCTGAAGAATGTTTTGAAACATCATCTTATGAAAAGGAGTTTTGGGGATTTTGCTCTTCCAAATGTGGTAAGCAGAATGTTGTTTGTGTACTGTTTATGTGACTACAGAATCATTTGTCTAATTGTAATTTACTAATAAAACCGTGGCGACTCAGTGGTTAGCACTGTTGCCTCAAAGCAAGAAGGTTGCTGCTTTGAGCTGTGCCTGGATCAGTTGGCATTTCAGTTTGCATGTTCTCCCTGTGCTATAGGTAAATTGAGTAAGCTAAACTGGCCAGAGTGTATGAGTGTGAATGTGAGAATGTATGGGTGTTTCTTAGTAATGGGTTGTGACTGGAAGGGCATCCACTACATAAAACATTATGTTGAATAAGTGAATGAACAAAAACTGCTCAAGAACTGGAGTTATGTTTATATGACTTGTATAACTTGTTATTTTCGTATGTTAATGAAAATTTGATACCAGTAAATATTTATGTACAATTTTTCAGAATAGATGCATCACAAAAAGTCTAATTTCTATTATTCATCAAACCCTCAATAGAACAGAAAAGAGAATCCACAAAAATATCAAGAAGCATAGCTATTATTACAAATTACAGTAATATTTTTTACTGTATTCTACAGTGTTTTTATAGCCTTGTGTTTTACAGTGGTTTTTTTTTTTCATTCATTTTCTTTTCGGCTTTGTCCCTTTATTAATCTGGGGTCACCACAGCAGAATGAACCGCCAACTTATCCATCATATGTTTTACGCAGCGGATGCACTTTCAGCTGCAACCCATCTCTGGAAAACATCCATACACACTCATTCGCACACATACACTACGGACAATTTAGCCTACCCAATTCACCTATACCACATGTCTTTGGACTTGTGAGGGAAACCGAGCATCCGGAGGAAACCCACGCAACCATGGAGAGAATTTATCCATAATTAATATTTTTAATTAATAATATTTTTATTTATTTTATATTATATTAAGGGATAGTTCACCCCAAAACTAATTATGTCATCATTTACTGACCCATCAGTTGTCCCATACTTCTTTAACACAAAAGAAGATACATTAAACAATGTTGAAAAATGGTAACTGTTGACTTTCAAAATATTTATTTTCAAACTATGAATGTCAGTATTTTCATTTTTCTACTTTTTTCAAAAAAAAGATTTTTTTTTTTGGCAACTTTAACAAGGTTTGTAACAACCAGAGGAGGGCTAAATGCATGGAATTATGCAATTCTGAGTGTGCTTCACACTGATGAGTGGGCTTGACAAACCACCTGTACAAAACATACTCTTTTATCTCTCTGACAATTAACCGGTTCTTGCACCAGATTTGCACCAGACACTTTTTTTACAGTCACTACATAGCTATAAAAAAATTTGGATTCATGAAGTGTGCTTCACACAGGTGAGTGGGCTTGACAAACCACCTGTACAAAACACTCTTTTAACTCTCTGACAGTTTAACTGGCTCTTGCACCAGATTTGCACCAGACACTTTTTTCACAGTCACTACATATAAATAAAAAATCTGGACTCATTAAGTGTGCTTCACACGAGTGGGCTTGACTAACCACCTGTAGAAACACTCTTCTTTATATATAAAAATAAATAAAATAAAATCACTTCCCCTACATTCTCCATTTACAGTTAGTTTGCACTTCTTGTTTGTATTGCCTCTTCAATTGTAAGTTGCTTTGGACAAGTGTCTGCTAAATGAAAAATGCACTCAAAAAATATTTTTGCTGCTTGTTCAAACTGCTTATGTAAAATGAGCTGAAACAACAATTTTCTGGAGATTTTTATGGGACAAATTAACTGTTTCACGTTCAGTCCACTTAAATTTATTAAGTTAACTTAATAGATTTGTGTTGGGACAACATGTTTTTTTTACAGTAAATTAGCATTTTTGGGGGGTGAACTATCCTTGTAATATTATTTTTATGTATTTAAAATACATGGATTTCATCTAATAATTTACTTTTTTAGAATAATTTAAAAATTCTGTAAATTTTATGTCAAAATATTCTGTCCAATATTGCTGGATTGTATAGAGTAGTGTGAATAAAGCAAAATGTTTCCTCAAGGAAGAGTTAAACAGTGAGATATGACACTATTATTACCCCAACCCTTTATCACAGTTGCAAGCTTGTATGCAGCAGTTGTTATCACACTTTATAGAAAGCAGAATCACCTCAACAGAAGAAAATAGGTGGAAGATCATGCATGTTTTATAACCTTCCTCGTCTGTCTGGCAGTCAGAGTTTCCAGGCAACAGAGGTCAGAGGAGAACAGCATCAGATGCGGTTACCAAAACACACACACACAAAAAAAACACTTCAAAGCTAATTCTGAGCACTTCTGAGTTGGAATGCTGACTGAATGTAGATCTTGACCGAAATCTTTTGTGTCTTTTTGTTAACAGGGTTTTGCGTTTCACTTTGTTTTTGGTGATTTGGGCATAAACATTGGCCTGAGCAAAGCTATGGAGCACACACAGCATTTCGGAAGTTCCTCACCATCTGACTTCAAAGGAAAATCATGATAAGTATGTGAATATTGTGCTGCAGAGCTGATTTACTGACATGAGATGGAGGGATTTCAGTGTTTTTGTCTTGCATTCCATTAAATGTATGAATTAGAAGTGGTAAACTATGCTCACTGGACACTTTAATAGATGCTGCTCATTAAAACAAATATCTGATCAGCAGAGGTGTAAAGTACTTGAGTAATTCTACTTGATTGCTGGACTAAAAGGGGTTGTTCACTCAAAAATTAAATATATTCTCTCACTCTATCCATAGTAGGGAAAATAACTATGGAAGTTCATGGTTACAGGTATCTTGCAAATATCTCCTTTGTGCTTAACAAAAGAAACTCAAATGGCTTTGGAACACGTGAACGGAGTTATACAGCCTTATATTGGGGGATTTGTAATTTACTTGAGTACAATTTAAAAATATATTTTTACTTAATTACATTTTTAAATAAAATAAAAGTTTCTTTTTATTTCTTGCAATTTTATTTACAGTCAAAATACTAGTTTCACTTCGATATATTTTTCCTTTCAAACTAATTGAATTGCACTGATGCCCAGTTTAATTTAAATGTTTCTTATTCTGCCAATGAGATTCGAGATTCAATGAAATTGGCCAGACATGTTCGTTGGTTCTTTGGAAACAGTGTCCTGTTGCATCAATTACCACAATGCATGTTGACCTGGTTCTCAGAGAAACTATGGATGCATTCGAAAGCTCTAAAATGCTGCCTACGGAAGCAGCAATCCAAGATGGAAAGGCATGAAGACTTCATGTCTCAGTTCAGGAGGCACCTTCTAATTGAATAAAAAAGGCAGCATTTGAAGGCATTTCATTCAACTGTAATCACACAAAGCTCCAAAAACACTTTTATGTGGCAAAAAAGCTCACAAAAGTGTAATTGAAGCTTCATATGATTACAGTGGAACCATTGAAGTCACCTGGAATGTCTTACAATATCTTTGGCTCCTTTTCTTGACTTTAAATGTCTCAGAACCGTTGCTGAGAGAGATCTTAAATCTGAAATGTCTTAGTTTTGTGTTCCAATGATGAACTTAGATCTCAGGTGATTGGAACATAATGAAGTGAGTAATTCAAAACTTTTTTTTTAACTAAACCTTGAAAGAACCCATTTTAAAAAAGTCAGTAATGTAATTATCAGAAAAGCAGTACTAAAAGTGAAAAAAAATGCATGCAAACAAGAAGCTCTGAAATCCATCTCGCATTTTTTTTTAATTACCATGACCCATTAGGGGCTTTTTAACTTATTTTAAACATCTAAATTAAAATAAGATCAGGATAATATGCCCGATTGACACAGAACATGAACGTCTGCTCTCAGGTGTCTGCTTTTTGCTGATGGTGACAATCAGTCAAGTTGAGCTGACGTTACTCTGTCCCTCTTCATGTTTGGTGTGCTCTGAGGATGTCATCATCTGCCAGAAACTCATGAGCATCATTGGTAAGTAAATTATAATCCAATAGATTTGACCTTTAGATCATTTGTCATAGTTCAACCATCCTCATGTTATTTAAAACCTGACCTCATTTCTTTGTGGAATATAAAATAAGATAAAAGACTGAAAAAGGTGATACAATTTAACACTTCATTGGAATACCTTTAGCTTTAATTATGGCATAAATTCGCCTCGTTGCTCCTGCAATGTCACAGCATTCAGTCCAGCATTGCATTATTTTTTTCGACATGGTCTTGTATTGATGATGGAGAGTCAGACTGCTGTGCAAAGTTTTCTCCAGCACATTCTAATTACTCTCAATAGGGTTAAGGTCTGGACTCCCGGGTGGCCAGTCCATGTGTAAAAATGATTTCTCGTGTTCCCTGAGAAGCTATTCTCTGCATCGTTTAGGACTAAATAACATGTTACTGACTGAAACATACAGTAATCATCCTTGCAGTAATTATTACCTACTTGCTTAGTTAAATCCAGGTGGTTATTTATTTTTTGGGATGGGCAGTGTATTTTGAATATTCTGCTGTATGTTTGTTCATAGAAAGTCAAATTGGTGCAATGCTATTTTGGAGTCTGTTGTGTGAGCAAAATAATAATTTGAATGACAGAGTCAGTGTTACGCCTGGGTTTACTACAGGGAGGCACAGGATCGCCGGATTATCAAAACATGAAGATTTATTGATAACAATTACACGGATGAACACAGGAAGAATATGGGGTGAAACCAGACATCAATGTAGACAGACAGACAGAATACCGGAACGTGAATGAACAAAATGTAGGGGTATATATACACAGGAACATAATGACATTGATGATACACAAGGGATGAACACAGGTGAAGGTGATGAGCATAACTAGTGGCTAGAAATGTAACAGAGGAGCACATGGTGGAGGTCACGTGACGAAAACAAAGACACACAAAAGACAGGATGTGACAGTCAGTGGATAAATCAGTATTTGTCATTTAAACTCTTGGATGAACACATTACAATGAATGTGTTGACTGTCAGTTGCCTTCACTCTCTGGCCTAAGAGATACAAGTAACAATTCATGAAGAGTTCATATGCAAAAGTTTCAAGTGGTATCCTAATTTTTTATCTAAAATGAGCATTTTTCTCATGTGTAGGTTCAGTAATTTCACTTTTATGGCACAGAACAGGGCTTTGTCATTCCTTTTATAGTAAAATAACTAAACTTAAACAGATGTAACTAAGAAAAACTCACATCTTACTTCTACAAATACAGTTCAAGTGCCAAGATACTTTCGTTTTGAATTTCAACTATAACCTTTATGCTAGTAGTTCTGTTATTTAAATACCCACAACACAGAAACAATGATAACATGGTTAAATTAGTTCACACGTTATGATTGTGTTTTAAATGACATTAATATTTTATGTCTCCTTAAAAATGGTCACATTTAGACACATTTTTGTCAGCAGGAGTCACATAAAACCATGATTTTTTTGTGAACTATGTTCTTTTAGTTAACTTTTTTAAAAGACCAACATGCTTCTAATTATATGAAACTATTTCTCTCCATCACATTCAGATGCACCAGGCTCCACTAAAGCTTTGATGCTGACTGATGGACTCATAGATTCTGTGGGCGGCATGGTCTTCTCTGATTTATCCAACATGAGTGTTCTGGCGCTCAGTAACAATGCCATTTCCAGCATCACAGAGAACGCTTTTCAGAACCTCACCTTCCTCACGACACTATCGCTGGACCACAACCGCATCTCCAATCAAGCCTTAAACAGCTCCACGTTCTCCTGGCTTCACAGACTGGAGACTCTTCAGCTCAGTAACAATCAACTGAAGGACATCGATGGCTCCTGGTTCCAGAGCTCCATAGCTTTAAAAACACTTCAGCTGGATGGAAACCTTCTCACAAGCTTGAACTCCACCACATTTGCTCACGCAGACCTGAGGAACTTGGAAATCTTGGATTTGTCCGACAACCTCATCAAGACCTTGGGACGTGAAAGCTTCAGTAGACTTCCCAGCCTCCGCAGGCTTGATCTATCCCGAAATAATCTCAGCAGCGCTCCGGACGCCTTCTCATACCTGTCGTGGCTCTCGACACTGAACTTGGATCTGAACCGCTGGAGCTGTTCATGTGAGCTGAGAGAACTGGCCTCGTTCCTCAACAGCTTCATTCAGGCTCCTGAGAATGTGTTGTACAACGGGCAGAAGATGGCATGTGTGAATGCGGATAATCCATCTGTGCAGACTGTGCTGGAGCTGACCGATGCTAACTGTGTCCCACCAAACAGCAACATCACAGTCGAGGTTGTGGCCAAAAGAAGTAACACTTCTCAGCAATATATCAGAAATGTTGCGATTGCCATTGTGTTTTCATTTTTGGGTGAGTATCTAATCAAATGTATGATAATAAAATATTCTACACTATATACAGTACTAAAATAAAATAAATATATATAGTGTTGAAGCTGTTTTCTGTCAGAAATTGATAGTAAACAATAATAATATTTCATTAATAATAATAATTCAAGAGAATTGGCTAATAACAATACTTAATTTCTTCCAAAATGTACTGTTTTCGTTTATTTTGAAGAAGGATTTAAAAAATGTGTAGAGGTAAATTTGTATTAACAATTAGTTAATTAAGATAGTTATTAGCACTGCCAATAGATTTGATTATTTAAATATGAGCAATTACAATATTTGTGCAGTCTATAGCAATTAATCACAGACTTTAAGGGCACCTATGATGCAAAAGCAACTTTGAGGAAGCTTTTTGGACAGAACTGTGTAGGTATAGCGTGTCCACTGTCATATTGGAGTGATATAAACACTACTTAATCTTTCTTTTTTAATTTCTTGATGTTAAAATAGGATCTAAATCCCAGTGATTTTCAGGCCCACCGCAAGGTGATGTAGGAGTGTGATTTTCCCCATCCATAGAATTGATGGACAGGAGCATATTACCATGTCTCTGTAGTAATGTGCATAAACATACCCAAGGGCGTAAATCTCATTTAACACTAGGGATGGACAATAAATATAAAATGTCCCTTGAGCAATTTTTTTGAAGGACACACAAATAATACAGTCAAAGATATGTCCCTACAGTTAAAAACTTTGGCTCTATCATTATTATTGCAGCATGGAGACTGCGTCAATATAGTTATTTTCAAAGTTTTTCTCAGGTTCAATGACAGCAGATTTTTCTTCAGATTATTTATGTTGTGTACGGTCAGCAGACTGACTCCTGAAGCAGAAGAAATGCAGGAAAAGATTTTTTCTAAACTTGTAACTAACTTGTTTACATTACACTTGTTAAATCGACAGATCATACTGTAAACAGGTGAGCCTGTGAGGTTCATCTGATGAATAGCCACAACTCTAAAACATTAAAGAAACTGCTCATCCAAATAAACATTCTGTCATTTTCCCTTCACCCCCTTACCTGACACTGTACATCTGAATGACCCTGCTCTGCTCTGCCTCAATATTTTCCTTCTCCTTTGCCTGTGATTGACATTGTGACATTAGTATTTTATTATTAGTATTATTAGTATTAGTATTTTATCATTGTGACATTAGTATGTTGCACTTTGCAACAAGCTAATGCTAACGTTAATTAGATAGGAAAGGTAATATTTCAATCGCTAATATAGCAGACATATGGGAAATACATCGGTAATCAGCATTTTTACCACATTAAAAATAATCGCTTTATTTAAAGTGAATAAAACACCCTCCCCTTACTGGCGATCATCTAGAACAGAGCCGCAACCACACACCTGACTTATGTGTGTGCGCATAGTCTGAGAGATGAACCGGGAAAACAGGTAGTGGACTAAACCACTGTGAGGAAGGAGAGGGGGAACTCAACAGTTTCTAATCGCATTTTAAATGCGAAATGGGTTTTTTTTCTACATCTACAATTATTTTAGGTATAGATACATATATTTTTATTATTTGTCAGCTGTGTGGTCACGTGGAGGGAATCATCCTATGGGCTGATTAGCGACAGCAGCTGTTTGGTGTTAGCGCAGCTATTTAAATCCAGTGTCCACGTCTTCCTTTTGTCAGTCCGTTTTTCCAACCTGTGTTTGTGTCTCTCTGTGTCACTCAGGCTGCACTGCAGTGTCTATTTACAGGCGCGATCCCACTACTGGTCGGCACAGGGGATTTGACCTGCTTCGTCTCCGACCTGGACCGGTTTACCCCTCCTTGGGAAAAACGGACTGACAAAAGGAAGACGTGGACACTGGATTTAAATAGCTGCGCTAACACCAAACAGCTGCTGTCGCTAATCAGCCCATAGGATGATTCCCTCCACGTGAACACACAGCTGACGGGGAAAGTAAACAGACAGTCAAACAAACACACTCACGCCAACACAGGTACAACCATACACACACACAGACACACAGATCCCTGAACCGTGACACTAACGTCCCATTCACATGAGGGTTCAGCGTCAACGCTTGACAGAGGGCGTGTCTGAAGTTGGGGCTGACGCGATGGTCATAGCAGCGTCAGCCAATGAAATGTGTGTATAAATAATGTGTGTATTTGCATACAGCGATCTGATTGGCTGACGCTTCCGTCGGCGCTTGAAAAGTTGAGAAAGTCCCAACTTCTACAGCGAGCAACGCCACAATGCAGTTCGGCAACGCCTGATGTCACCCATTCAAAGTGAATAGGAAGCGTTGCCGCTGACGCCCCGTGCAAATGGGGTGTAATCCACATCAAACCAATTGATCAGATGGTCCGAGACCGCCTGAATAAGGTAGCCTCGGCTCGATTGAAACGAACTCTGGCACGGTTGTAGTGAAAATGCAATCTGATCGAACAAACTATATCACAGTGGCTATATCACTGTGTAATATGAATATTTAATATCCATATGGCTATAAGAGGCGATGCTGTGGCGCCAAGAACAAAAAGCAACATGATAACAGTTTTAATCCCTGTATCGGAACAAAACAACAATATATGCTAGAAACAAAACAGAATTTCTTTTTTTTTTTTACTTTTTGACTTTCTACCTTAATCTAATTTCTTTTAAAAAGTTTTTTATTGAGATATTCATAGCAGCATTACAGCCAATATTACAACATCTCTAGTTTTTTTTTTTTTTTTTGCAGAAAGAAAGAAATGAAACACACACAGACAGTAAAAATAATTCAACAAAACTAAAATAAAATAAAAATATATATATATACACACACACACACACTCAAAACGTCTAACCCCTAGAACCCGCCCCACCCCTGGGACTAAAGCTTATGCAGTACTGTTGGTGTGACCTTCACCATCTGGGTATTCAACCGACGCTTTCAAGATAGAGGAGAAGAGGAGACCAAATCTTGTCAAATTTTTTCAATTTCTTTGCCATAAGAAATCTGATCCTTTCCAAATGTGCAAATTAAATTAATTCTTCCAGCCAAGATCTAAATGAAGGGGATTCTGTTGTATTCCAAAACCTTAGAACGAGCTTCTTTGCCACAATAAGGCTATAAGACACTAGTTGTTTTTTGGGGATCCTGAAGTGACCTAGTTTTGTCCGGAATTCCGAATATGACCAAATTACAACATAAAATTTTCGATAGAGTTTTAAATATTTCAGCCCAGAACGGTATCAATTTAGAACACTGAGCATAACTATGTAAGGGAGTGGCTAAGTCCGTCTTGCATTTGTCACAAAAGGGAGAGGTATCAGGAAATAGTTTATGTAATTTTGTCTTGCTATAATGGAGCCTGGATGAGACAGTGTCTGGAGTTAACTGAACAGGAATGAATTTCCTCTAGCGCATCGGCCCACAACTCCAGACTTATCTCATATTCCAGTTCCTGCTCCCATTGACAAAACAGAATTTTACAAACAAAAAAGGAGAACGTTAGAACAAAGGTGGAAGAGATTTGTGATACACCAGGTGTTTGTATAATAAAAAAAAAAAGTAGGAGTAGGGGTGGTGTACTGGGACCCTGGGATGGAAGGGGACATGTCACCCCTGTCCCCCCTAGGATTTACGCCCCTGAACATACCCATAGAATATGATTTGCAAAGAAACTGGGATTAAAAGATCTGTTCCAATTCTCTGTGATCAGCTGCACATCAAGAATAAACTATACAAATTTAAAGTAGCTGTATTTGACTCTGCTAAAGCAGGGGTCCTCAACCACGGACTGTGGACCGGTACCGGTCCGTGGATCAGTTGGTATCAGGCTGCACGAGAAATCATTAATTATTTCCGTTTTATTAATTATCCGAGTCTGAATAATCTTTTACTTTGAAAAATCATTTATTTAGAAAAATGACCATTTTCTCTTGCATCACCCCTCGGTCACCTGAGCACCCAAATTTAACCCACATGCAGCAAAATGAGTAAGAAACAGATGTCTTCGAAAAGTTTCTTTGTTAAGGAGAAATGACCAGTGAAGGACCCGCGAATTGCCAAGGAATGGGGCCGCAATTCGTTTGTCAACAAATCAGGTGAATCCAGCAAGAAGAGCCACAGCTGAAGATCACAAATGATAGCCTTTTAGGGGCCGTTTGCATATAGCAACTTTTGTAGAGTTCGCACAAGCGGTGTGACAAGCTCATGCCTTCCAGACGGTCCTGTTAAATGAATGCTGCAAGGAGGACCCCGTCAGTCACATGACAAGAAATTACCATTCAGCTTACATGGTATATACACATATCGGTAGACCAATTATCTTAGATGAACACAAAACAGCCAAACACTGCAGTGCTTTATAATTTTGTCCTACCAGAGTGACAGCTTGTCATCCTCTGATAAAACGATTGGTCGCCTAGCAACCTATGAACCTTCGACCACCCAACACCAACACCCAACAACACACACCCCACACACACACCCCCAAACTACCCCAGTATGCAGCAAAATTGTCAAGTCTAGACCGGTCTGCGGTGATAAAAATGTTGAGGACCACTGTTCTAAAGCATAAGCAGATATTTAACCTCTTAAAGTCGACGGACCCGGTACCGGGTCCGGTGACGTCATCAACTTCCCTTTAATTTTTAAAGGTCCGTGGTTGCGCAAGACCCCTATAAGTGGTTCCGTTTGAAAGC
>CAIGQQ010015130.1:1413639-1426751 GCA_903798035.1 Danio albolineatus
CCATACTGTTAGCTCCGTCATCGGACTAATAAATGGACCCTTACAGTACCCCTTATGTCACGATCGGAATAACAGACAAAAGTCAAATGGATCCAAATCCAAATGATTTAATAACAATCTCAGGAAGGACAAGTGCAGATAAACGATGCTTCCAGCACCAAACATGATAGACACGGCACAGATCAAGGAGTCCAAAACACACTGACGAGGATCTGGCGAGACACAGAGACAACATGAGCACACAGAAGTTACGAACTTGCAATAAGGTGCTGGGTCCAGCTCAATATATAGGCGTGTAGAATACGTACAGCTGGAACAGCTGATTAGAACAGCTGATTAGAACAGCTGATAAAAGATCACATGATCAACATACACATGCAAGAGGGCACGTGGAATTACAAAACAATCCCACGTGACAACAACAAGACAGAAGGAGCGCATGCACCTGCAACCGTGACACATTAGCCCTTACCCTTGTGCCAATTCTCTTTAGCTTGAAGGCGTAGGGTTAAGGCGAGGACTAGATACAGAGATTTTCCAGGACCACACTCAAAACCAAGGGGTAAGAAAATTTCCCAGAATACACCAGCTAGAACAGCAGCATGGCACCACAAGGAAGTAAGGAGATTTACAAATTATTTTTTTTTTGTCATTACTGCGAATATCTACAACAAACAAGCAGATGTTTTAATACATTAAAAAAAAAACATTAAAATAAAAACTGCTAAATTTGGCTATCTATAATTTATAATAATAACTCCTGTATAGCAGTCCCACAACATTCTGTCCCTCGATGACACTCGAATACCCTGTCAGAAAAGTCTAGTTGCTGGGAATGAGCTTTTTACAGTATCTGCTATAATTCAATTCACCTTTATTTGTATAGCGCTTTTACAATGTAGATTGTGTCAAAGCAGCTTCACATAGAAGGTTATAGTAAATTGTAACAGTGTCAGTCCAGTTTTCAGAGTTTGCAGGGTGTAAATGCACAGTACAGTTACTATCTTATTGCCACATTATATCATTATGAATACATGATATTGTTGCCTTCAGTGATTTCCTAAAGATAAATAAAAAACAATAACGAAACTGGAATAACTACAGCAGTCGCCATCGTCGATCTAATATGAAGCAAGAGATTGCGGTTACATATGATGGCGTGTGCAGGTGTTGTAATGATGTCCCATTTCTTAGAGGTAAATTTTGAAGCCCTTCCCCGTCACACTCTGTTTCAAGGTCCATGGGGAAGGGGTAGGGTTACAAAAATAGTATTGGGATTGGGCCTTATCTGCATGTTTGGGCAAATCATTGGAGTGAATAATTCAATGAATCACTTATAAAACTGCCGATTGTTTCTTTCCTGAAAAAAAAAATGGTGGATTTAAAGTTGGTTAAATTAATGGTTTAAATAGTTCGCCGCAGTGGTTGCACCTTAGCTGACAGTGGTAGTTCAGCTTCTTCAGCTAGTAAAGGTACTTAGCGACGCATGGCTGGTATTTTTTACACTGCTAATTGTGATTGCTGCCAGGTGCGTGCGCTGGCGCCGCCAATTCATTGGCCCGTTTTATTACTCTTCAAAATGATTGGCTTTCTAACGAAATCCCCATAGTGGAGGTTTTCCACATAGCTTTGGAGTTCTCCCCTCAGGGAACGAGGGTTACATTGTAACGCTTCGTTTTCAGTTGTTGTTGTTTTTTCCAGGTTTTTGGAGCTCATTCAGCTAAAATTTCCTGACGTCACCATCTCTCCAGGATGGAAGGTTCTTTATCTTTCCATCTTCCCCAATGTGACTTACACGCGCAGTATGGTGGAGCAGATGTACTCTACCGTAAGACACCTCCCGCAGAAAATCACCTTCCCTGTTCATGCTCTGATGGCCAAGAATGGGTGGCCGCATCTGAGCTGGCTGCTCAGTCAGTCATCAAGGTATAACTAAAGGTTACCTCAATCATTCCAGAATAGGAGATGAAGGTAATGCTCATATTATGTCTTGATTATGATGCAGGTTCAGTTTAACCCTGTGGCAAGGAAAGGAAAATCCTACTTTGAATGATCTCCTCTTCATTAGAGACAACAGCAACCCCCAGCGGATCTATTATGACATCTATGAGCCTGTGCTCTCACAGTTCAGAGAAGCTGCAAGTGAGTGAAGTCTTGCATACTGTACCACTCTTCACATGTAATGCACAATATTTTCTTCTCTGATAATACTAGAGATTTGGTATTTATTTACTGGCTTTGGTTGAAACTAAATGTTTTATAGATTACTTTTGGAATCATTTAAAGTAGCGCAAGAGGGACGCTGTGGCGACCCCTAATTAATAAAGGGACTAAGTGAAAAAGAAAATGAATGAATGAATCATCTAAAGTTCTTTATTTGTATCAGTTCAATGATCAGACTTTCATGTTTATGGGAATTTATTTATTTTGGCTAAATCATTATATTCTTCACAGGAGAACAGCAATGGTCTCATTAACTAATTGCGGATGTTTTCATAATTATGTGCACATTTTCTGAACCTTTCATCAAAACTTTGCACCAACTTCACAACATGTGCAGAGACAAGAGTCTGCTCTTAAACTCGTTCTTCTGTTAGTGAATTTGGTTAGTGATTTGCCCAAACCAGCTCCATATGAGGGCTTTCCTCAAAGTGGCACATGTCCAGAGAAAATTATAAGAAGACAAGTTAATAATTAAGAGCCAATTATGGCACTGTAACTAAATAAAAAGGACTTTAATGGTAATAAGGGTTTTGATGTTGGATATAGACCATACTTTCAGTTCTGAAAACGCAAAATGAACACTGCTTTTTTGTTGACTTAAGAAATGACGCTTTTATGATGCTAGGCAACCGGTCTTGATGTTAAGCTCGGTTGCTGCCGGAAATGGTATTAGTGAGGCCAACAGGGGGCACTCAACCTGCAGTCTGTGTGGGTCCTAACGCCCTAGTATAGTGAAGGGGACTCTAAACTGCTCAGTGAGCGCTGTTTTTCAGATGAAACGTTAAACCAAGGTCCTGACTCTCTGTGGTCATTAAAAATCCCAGGATGTTCTTCGAAATAGAGTAGGGGTTTAGTCCTGGCCAGATCTGCCCATTGGCCTCTGTCTATCATGGCCTCCTAACATCCCCATATAATAATTGGCTTCATCACTCTGTCTCCTCTCCACCAATCAGCTGGTGTGTGGTGTGCGGTCTGGGGCAATATGGCTGCCGTCACGTCATCCAGGTGGATGCTGCATACTGGTGGTGGGTGAGGAGATCCCCCATTGTGTAAAGTGCTTTGAGTGTCTAGAAAAGCGCTATATAAATGTAAGGAATTATTATTTTAATATTAATATTATGAAACATACCTGTACACTCTAAATATGTAATCACAGTTACCATGCCCCCAAACACAATAATGAGACAATAATCATCATCAGTGTTGCCAGATTGGAAATGTCAAATTATCATACCAGAACCTCAAAATTATGGTATTTGGAGGAAAGTTTTCATACACGAGTCAAACAGATAGTATACAGCCATTATCTAGACAAATACAGTAGCGATTTCACACAATGTGCAAATGACCACAATACATAAAAATAATATAAAATAAACTAGGCGTACCTTAGTAAGGAGGTTCAAACTCCATCTCTGAGTCGCTGTCATTGGATACCTGCGTGTTGCCAGATGTTGAGTCGATTTCATGGCTTTGTTTTGATGAGATTAACTTTGGAAAAACACGTTTACATGACGCATTTGAATAGGGAAAATGAGAACATCAAGGGAAAACTCCCTGTCCTTCTCACCTCCCTCTTCAGCACTTATGTTTTCAACTTTATTTCTTAAACAGTCGACCTCAAGCTGAAAACTACTGACTTAAGCATGGCCGCGCATGGCAGGAATGTTAACTGAAACAATGTAACAATGAAACAATGGCTGAAACAATGTAACGTAAGATGAGATTGAAAACGTCAACTCCACCTTCTCACAGACAGTAGGCGAAAGATGCAGCTTGATCAATAAGTATAGAAGCCCTAGATTACAATGAAATTAATTTCAAATGCCATAAAATTCTGAAATGATTGTACATTAATGATTATAGGATTTTTCTCATTCTTGATTGTACAGAGGTCAAAATTATCGTACAAATATGATAATTATCAAATGCCTGGCAACGCTGATCATTATTTCTATAAGGATAGAGCAGGTGATTGTTGTTTGGACCTCTAATTAAATATATAATTTTCTAGTTCTAAGATTCTACTTTTGATTCACCCTGCAAATAACATATCTAGTTATATTTTGGGTTCTTTACATGTTTATAAGGTTCCAGTAATACATGATTATTGCAAAAGTGTGGTATAAATTATTATTTTTTAGATTTAAAATTTATTAGATTTAGACTTTTAGTATGAAAGCTGATGAATTATTATTTATGTATGAAAACGTCTGTACACCTGGTAAGTGAATAAGTGAATAAACCCATTTTATTGTAAGATGATCATTAATTTTCTTTTCGGCTTAGTCCCTTTATTAATCTGGGGTCGCCACAGCGGAATGAACTGCCAACTGATCCAGCATATGTTTTATGCAGCAGATGCCCTTCCAGCCGCAACCCATCTCTGGAAACACCCATACACACTCATTCAAACACAAACACTACTGACAGTTTAGCTTACCCAGTTCATCCATAGCACATGTCTTCAGACTTGTGGGGGAAACCGGAGCACCCGGAGGAAACCCACGCAACCACAGGAAGAACATGCAAACTCCACACAAAAATGCCAACTGACCCAGTCGAGGCTCGAACCAGAAACCTTTTTGGAGTGAGGCAATTGTGCTACACATTGCACCACCATGACACCCTCTTTTAAGAACTGTTGAAATTAAAGTTGTTTTTTACTTCAAGAATTCAAATGGTCCTTCTGTGACAGTTCTGCGCAAACTGTACTAGCAAAATCTAGTCCTTTTAATGGGAATAACAATGATCATGTTTTTTTTTCTTTTTCTTGGCACAACATTTTTTCATTCAGATTTTTAATCATCTGCCAGTTTTTCCGCACAAATGTGTTATTTTGACCAGCCGAAAGCAGTTTCAGTTTTAAAACAGCCTTTTGAAAAGGTTTGTTTAATCTTTCCAGATCAAAACAGACCTGATTGTGTTAGAAGTTTTATATTATTGCTTCTCAGTTTTGGATATATGTTTCGTATATTGTTATATAATGTTTTAAATATTATATATTGTGTATCTATTTGACGATGTTAACTCATGAGAGAAAGCCACCATGAGTTTGATAAACTTGCAAATATCATTAACATAGCTAGTAAGATCATAATGGACCCCCAGAGGCAGCTTGTGGAACTGTATATAAACCAGACCAGACGGAAAGCCTCACAGATAGTTCAGGACTCAAATTTGAAAAGCTTCATTCTGGTAGACGATACAGAGTACCCACAGAAAAAACAAATATTTTTAAGAAATATTTTATACTGTCTGCTGTTACCATATAGAATAAATGACCATGAAGTAGTCTGTATGTCTAGGGCTGCGTGTTGGTAATCTGTGGTGTAGGAAGCTTTGTGTTTGTGATGTTTGGGTGGACAACGACGAAATTCCACACGTGTGTACAATAAAGATTTCTAATTAAATGACTAAATCTGCTGTCGTGTTTTCTTAGAGATTAAAAACAGACCCAGAAGATTCTATCCTGGTGGAGACATTATTGACTATTTCAGACCTGTGGACAGTGATGGACTCAACATCCAGTGGGACACAGTGACTAATGAAGATTCCTTACTATCTCTGCTTGAAGGTGTCATTTTAACCATTTTTAGTGCTGTCATTGAAATAATAATGGGAAAGCTCAGGAGTGTTAGTGGGGGGTTATTACAACCCTTTTTTAATGTATGACTTGATGTTGGTATTGATTCTTGGTAACTATGGTATTGTGTGATTCTTACACCTTCTCAATGTTTGATACAATAGGAATGCATAAGGCAAGGCAAGGCAAGGCAAGTTTATTAATATAGCACATTTCATACACAGTGGCAATTCAAAGTGCTTTACATAAACAGAAATAAAATTGAAGTATAAGAAAATAAAATCAAATAATTAAAAACTGATTAAAATGAGTTAAAACAAGTTATAATAGAATGAAAAAGAAAAGAAAGACACAATAGTGCGATCTGTCGGACGTAGCACAGTGCTCATTCAGTAAAGGCACAGCTAAACAGATGTGTTTTCAGTCTTGATTTGAATGTGCCTAATGTTGGAGCACATCTGATCATTTCTGGAAGCTGATTCCAGCAGCGAGGGGGTGTAGTAGCTGAAAGCAGATTCACCCTGCTTTGACTGAACTCTGGGAATTTCTAGTTTATATGATCCTAAAGATCTGAGTGATCGATCAGGTTTGTATTGAGTGAGCATATCTGTAATGTATTGAGCTCCTAGGCCATTATAAAACCTGTTAAAAAAAAAAAATAAGGCTTTTTTGTTGTTGTTTCAGATGGTCCTGGAGGAATGCTGGTTATTCCAGTAGTATCCAGCGAAGGTCAACCGAACATTCCTATCATTGATGGATCCCGGCCTGAGCTGCCTCTTAAGGATTGCCTGGACTTGATTCTTGCCTCTACAAAGCCGTGGGGAATCTACTTACAGATAAAATCCCAGAATCAGCTGAGCCCCTCACTGGAGCTCCTCCGTCAAGCTTACGATAGGGACTTGCTTCATCACCCCACCTGGGTCAACATGCACATATCCCATGGAGCTTTCTACGTCCAAGGCTACATGACAGGAGAAGAGTTTTTGAGAACCATTGATCAAATCTTTCCACATGTGACTTTGGCTCCGGGGTGGCCTAAAGAAGCTCTGGATCAAGGCTACACACCAGAGCTGCTGGAGCCCATGGTGCAGCTCTTCCACAGGGCCTGGCAGGATGTTTCACTGCAGCTGCAGGTTAAGGCTCTGGACAGAACTGAGGCTTGGAGACTTATTTGCGTACAACCACGCTTTTCGCTGACCGTGGAGCATCAAACAGAGAACAAAGGCATCAATGATGGGGTTGAAAGCTTAATGTCCATCCGAGCAGCAAACAGACAACGAAGCTTTTTTAATATACCTAAAATGTACAGGGAGCATATAACAAATCTATCAGTTTGAAAATGAAGCTCACAACACCACAGACAAAGACATTGCAGAATTATATTCTCTGATTATGTGGTTTAAGGAGTTTAAAGATGCAGTATGTACAGCCTTCCTAGACAGTTCAAGAAGCAGACACAGTCTGTCTGTTTAAACTAGACTAAAGACACATCTCTTTGCACTAACATACACATATAACACAAATGGGTGGCTGTGAAATCAAAATCCTCTAAAGCAGAGGTGCCCAAAGTAGGGCCCACTGGCCAAAGTTGGCCCATGGATACCTTTGGTTTAGCCCAACATCCCATCTGGAAAGAGAGAATTTGGCAGAGATCCATAATTTCAAATTTAACTTAATCTTTAGTTTCTTTGTTTAATTGAGGAGCTACGTAAAATGATAGTTTCAATTAAAGTTTGCAAAGGAATCAGACTTACAGTTAGATGACAATGCACACGACATTGGTGAGCAAATCAGGGCAACGGCAGGAGCAGCTTGACTAGTTTATTCAGCATTGAACTCCATTGTGTTATAAATGGGATTGTTTACTGTATGTTTTTACTATAATAAGTTCTTATAAAATGTCAAAAAATGATACTGCGTCATTACTTAATTTGTTTCAAAGCAACGTTTTCTTGTTATTTTTAAATATTAGCAAATAAATAGCCTATGACAAATTTAATGTAAAACAGTTTGGTATATTTTACTTTGGCCCACAGCCCTAAATCAACTTTGGTATGTGGCCCTTTATAAGAAAAAGTTTGAGCACCGTTGCTCTAAAGGATTGTTAGGCTACATTATTCAGGGCAACTGGAGATGGGAACACTTCCCAAAAAAAGACACTGTAATTGAACGGCATCTACTCTGATGTCAGTCTGTTTCTCCGTATCCCGATGTTCATATAACTGTCGATCTGGCCCATATCCTGAACAGATGGCTGCTGCTGTAAATGGTCAGTTGGGAGCTTAAAACTGAATCCTGCAAAGACCTTAGCGACAGGCAGAGTTTCTGCATTGATGCTGTTGGCTAGTCTGAAAACTTTTTCCATCGCAGTCGCTCATTGCTCTCAAGCCTCCAACATCCAGACTGCAACTCTGCTCATGCCGTTTTGCCAGAGAAGAACTCGTCTGGTTTCTCTGAAGGTTTGCTTCTCGCTTCTGTCAATTGGTGGAATTTTGGTTCCTTGCCACTGTCGCCTCTGGATTGCTTGGTTGGGACATAAGAAGAAGCATTTGCATTACACTGATCTGAACTGATGTTCAACATTGTTTCTATTAAAGTGACCTGATTCATTTTCAATTTAGCTTTAAATACACTAGCAGTCTACATTATTCTCCTGAGGCAGATCCTGATCTAGCAATCATATTAAAATGTCTGAATGAACTAATCTGGGACCACAGCATGTCACTGTGATTGTTTTAAAGGACAGAGCTATTCATTCTTGAAATCATGATCAGCAATGCAATGATTGGCTGAAGTCCAGCAGCAGAATGAGATAATTTGATTAATATTCATGTAAACTAAAATTAATGCTGAAGAACGAAACTACCTGGATTGTGACAAATCATTAAAAAGCAAACCAAGCTAAAGGGGTAATCCACATATGAAGAGCATGCTTGACGTGCTGAAACATTTCACAATCTGAAATATTGATATAGCGTTTCTATTTTCATGGTCTATGTTAAGCTGCTTTGACACTGTCTACATTGTAAAAATGTCAATAGAAATAAAGATGAACTGTTTACTCGACTGTAATACTCGACTCATTTTCTGAGCGACTTGGTTTTGTCTTGGTATTGATCTTATTTGTACCTTTAATTGTCTTGCCCTCAGACTAAGGCTGGGCAGTCAGATTGGTTCTTCTGCATAGAAGAACATTGGAGAAGCTCCAATTATACATCACAGATTGTAGAACATGTAGCACACTCAAAAATTGACCTTTGGTGTTTGTGCAAACTACTGATTTAAAATGAGCTGAAACAACATAATTATGTTATTATTTACTAATATTTATTTTCACTTCAAACTAAAGTCTGTTCAAATTAATTTAGTCAGTTTCATATGTACCTTTCTTTAAGCTGTTCACAAACATTGGCAATTTAAAAAGATGAACGCGTTACACCCATCCTTCTTTAAATATTATTGAAACATATCAGTTTATGTTAAATAAAATTATATGATGAAGACTGTGAACAAACATCATTTTTTATACATCCCTGCATGAAAAAAAATTATACTGCTATAAGACAAGGAAAAGACTAACATGTGAGTGTTATAAAACAAACATTTAATTAATGTAAACATTATGATGGATCCCAATGTTTATTTACATAGTACAGTTTAAATTGTGATGCCAACCTGACATTTACAATTTCATTGCAATGTCTGTGTTTCTTGCTTTTTTTATGACAATTTTAATTCTGTAAATTGTTTTTGTTACGTACTGTAGGTACATTTTAATCACCTTTTTATTTATTTATTTATTTTATTTTTTTATTTTATTTTATTTTTTTATTTTACAGAAAGCAATTTGAATTGCTTTTATCTAGGTTCATTCATTCATTTTATTTTCAGCTTAGTCCCTTTATTAATCAAGGTTCGCCACAGTGGAAGCAACAGTCAACTTATTCAGCATATGTTTTTATGCCGCGGATGCCCTTCCTGCCGCAACCCAACACTGGCAAACACCCATTCACTCCTGCATTCACACATACACTACGGCCAATTTAGTTTATTCAATTCACCTATATCGCATGTCTTTGGACTGTGGGGGAAACTGAAGCACCAGGAGGAAACCCACACGAACACGGGGAGAACATGCAAACTCCACTCAGAAATGCCAACAGACCCACCTGGGACTCTAATCAGTGATCTTCCCACTAGTAGTGGTTAGGCATGGGCCAGTATAAGATTTTGACAGTATGATAACCTTGGATAAAAAAAGAAATAAAACTCACGGTTACACGGTATTGTGATTCTAAATTGTATCCTTTTTAAATGTCTGGATAAAAAAATATTTCAAAACTTTTTTCCCTTTTGAACAAAATATTTTAATTTTGAGAAACATTTATAATATTTCAGAGCAGTAAACATGTCAGGCTAATTTAAGTGAATCATTGACTTTTGCTGTCTTCGATAGCTTCAAAAACACAGATTTCTTTATAATTTAAAGTGCCATTCTTGGATACTGTTGTGCATTTCTTAGGGGTACATTTTTCCCTTCTCACTCTGTTTCAAGGGCCAAGGGGAAGGGGTAGAGGTACAAAAATAGAATTGGGATTAGGTCTTAGTGTGCTCCTACCGAATATAGTTTAAAAACTTCACTTATAAGAAGCTTATCAATTTACTATCCTAGAGCTCCATAAGTTACATACTGTGACCTGACATGCAAAAACGAAATGCTACGAGAGTCCCGTAAAAACATGAATGAACTGAGAAGTCAGCTGTGGCACATCTTGATGAGCTGAGAAGTTTATGATGATGTAGGTGAGGTGAATTCAGGTGTGCAGACAATGTTGTCCATCAGGTACTGGCTGCATGAGTGGAATGTTGAGGAAAAACTGGACGAGAGCCCTGCGATGTCTGTGGAGATGTACGGCAGCACTTCTGGACTGGCCTGATTGTAGTAGGAAATCTGAGGATGAAACGTGATAGTCATTATTAAAAACCTGATGATTCAACATAATCAACCAGGTAATTGTTAAGCACAGGTTTTTTTTATCAGGTATTGTATTATTTAAAATAAATGAATAAATACATAGTTCACCAAAAAATGTCAATTTACAGGCATCCAGGCTGTAGGTGATTTTTGTTTTCTTTAATAAAACATTAAATAGGACTTTTAGATCAATCCGTGATCCTTGTTGATTCATGTAATAAAAGTTAAAGGTCAACCTTTTTTGAGATTAAAAATAAACACCTAAAACAAGTCCAGATCAATCCTTGGGACTCCGGATGATAAACAGATGAATGAAGCAAAAGGATTGGTCTCTGCAAGAAAGTGTGTAGTGAGCACAAGCGTCCGTTTACCTGATGACAGGCATTTAGGTTCTACTAAATTTAAAAAAAAAAAAAAAAAGTCACCTACACCTTGAATGGCCTGAGGATGAGTAAAGTAAATGTAAAATGTTTTTATATTGTGATGAACTATTGGAAATAATTCTCTGGAGAGTTCGATTGTAATGAATGGTTACTGTCATTGCTGCCTTTTTATCAGCTTTTATAAGTCTGACTATTAACCTAGGATTAGGGCCAGACGAAATCTGCGGGCATTTTTGCTATTTCTGCTGAGTATTCTGTTAAAAATCTGCTTAACTTTTATTTAGTTTACAATGTGAATTAGCTCCATTTTATTTGGTAAACAAAGCAAGTCTTTCATATAAAATCTCTACTAAAAGAGAGAAAATATTACTTTACAAACTGTATTGTAAATAAATCATATGAATATTTTAATATTAGTCAATATTATTACTGAAATTAATTTGAAACCTGAATAAATAAAAAATGTACACACATTTACACCAGTAAATAAACAGAATCAATGATGGGCTAAAAATCTGCGGAATTCTGCGCGCACAGATTCTGTGTGGGCCTACCTATTATCTAAACAAGATATTTCCACCCACAGAACTGCAGTTCACAGTTTCTTGTCGTTTTTGCAAACTCTAACATGGTTAAACATGGCTGTGTGTGAATATCCCAGTAATATTCAGACAAGTTCATGTAGTACCTATAACAGCACCATAATTAAGGCCATTTAAGTAACTTTCCTTCCTATTGTGATGCTTGATTTGCACTTCAGCAAATCTTCTTTAACATGTCTGCATGTTTAATTGAATTGAGTTGCTGCCATGTGCTTGGCTGATTTGAAATATTATTGCTATTATTGGCTAATACAGTTCCCAGTCAGTGTAGGACTATTTATGATGTTCCTACCTTGGAGACACCTTGTGACATCTCATAAATGGTGAAGCCTGCACAGACCACCTCACCCCTGTTGAACCCCTCTGTGGGCGGGTGAGTGGGGAGAGTAACTGATCTTAATGCAATAACATATGGATCCCTAAAAAACAAATATACAAGTATAAATTAAATATAGTCCAAGTAATTATCTTGAATCTGTGCTATCATGTCACAATTACTTCAATTATTAGATGATAGCCAACAATGTTCTTTTTGGAGCCTTTCACAACCTCAGAATTATTTATTTTTAATTTATAAGTACACGTATAGTTCTTGAGGGAAAAGTATTTATATAAATATTTATATGCATAAATATCATGAGATACCCACCTTTAGCTGCTGGGGATGGTGTTAAATTTCAGCGCAATAATAAACTTCTAGTTTAACAAGACCGAATATTACAATTACAATAATTCTGGCATGGCAAGTACATAAAAAAAGAAGCTAATGGTGTTGCACTAGCGTAGTCTTCCTTACCCACTATCACAGGGAGGCCTTCGAGACGCCAGTAAAATGAAGTCCTGAACTTTTCCTCCTTGACTGACTGAAGGAGTAATAACTCGATAGATGAAATCATCCTCATCCACCTTAACGAGTGGTTCACATCGACTGCACCAGATAAAAACAACAAAAAAAAATCATATCAAAATAACAATGTTGAGTTTTTTTGCCTGTGATATCAACCTTGTTGCACATTGATCATTAACAATGAAACACTGAATAGTACTTTGCAGAAATATAAACATTAGCTTAAAAGGAACACTCCATTTTCATTAAAAATAGGCTAACTTTTTAAGTCCTCTAGAGTTACACTTTTAAATTTTAGTGTTACCATTTTTTTTACCCATTCAACCAACCTGTAATTTAAATTACGTAATATCATCAGACATGAAATGACAGCCATGCCAAGATTATTACTACTAGAATGAGAGTAGAGTCGCTAGCCATATCAGCCCTATCAAAAAAAAAATTCAAATTTACTAAATTTAATAATACAAATAATGTATTAATAATATATATATAT
>CAIGQQ010015130.1:1431751-1447987 GCA_903798035.1 Danio albolineatus
TATATATATATATATGAATGTATTACGTTACGTTATTATGTTACGGAGCTAACATCTTAAGTCAGTTTTCACAAGCTCTACGTTAATTTTGTTTGCAAGGTTATCGTAAACGGATTGTTTAATCAACTTAAATCCCATAACTTTTGATCAGCATGGTCTGTAGATCTTGATGTTCAATTTCACTGAAAAACGGCCTAGGACGAGTTCGTTCAATAAGGTTTTTTGAAAAATTCAACATAGCGAAAAAATTTTCAGCTATAAAGCTAGAAAGATAAACGTAAGTGAAACTTTGAGCAAGTGGTGGGCTAAAGAGTTTCAGAGTCCAATTTTGTTGTGGTTAAAGATCAGACTGTCCTTGACTTTAGTGTGCTAAAGTTTGCGCAAGTGCAGCAAACAGTTCATAGGGCTGCCATAGACTCCTAGGGAGGAGGAGGAGGGGGAGGAAGAAGAAGAAGAAGAAAAAGAAGAAGAAGAAGAAGAAGAAGAAGAAGAAGAAGAAGAAGAAGAACTGGAACGGATGTGGTGTTTGGCCTAAATAGAATTCAGAAACGTCTGTGAGGTTTAATCTTTCAATTCAGGGGAAAAACCTCAGGATTCTGAGTAACCCTGAATTATGAATTGCATGTGCAAGTTATAAATCCTGAGACAAGTAATTGTGAGACATTTCACCTTTTTAAAAGTTGATGTACTTTGAGTTTATAATCTTTGAACTTTGACTTTTAGTTTCAAGCAAAGCTTTTCATAAACTGTCACAATGTGACAACATTACAAACCTTGAACCCTGATGTAGTGCAGGATAAGGGTAAATAAGCTAAATATTAACTGCTGCATAAAAATGTACTTTGTAAGCTTGCAGACACACACCTGGCAGCAATAGTTGCAACATTTTCCATCCAGGCCATAATCTGGCCACCGAATGTGTTGACCTGGTGATTGGCATGAGGAGGAAGTACCAGCTCTACACTCTCCACTCTTGTTCTTTCGGTGGGCACAGCCTCATCTTCATCACGGTTCTCTGTCTCACAGAAATAATAAACACCTCCTTAGGACACTAAAGAGATATATAGAGGACATTAAATGACTGTCTATATAAGATGTAGTTTTTTTAAATGTGATAATTCACTCTAAGTATTCATACTGTGTCATCATTAAGATACAGTATGATAGAAGCTTACTTTAGCAATGAAAAATCTTTTTTACCTCAAGTCTTTTTTTTTTTCATGTGTGTGTGTGAATGAGTGTATGGGTGTTTCCCAGTGTTGGTTGCAGCTGGAAGGGCATCCACTGCGTAAAACATATGCTGGATAAGTTGGTGGTTCATTCCGCTTTGGCGACCCCAGACTAATAAAGGGACTAAGCCGAAAATGAATAAATGAATGAAAAACTAATATCCGAATTATGACTTTAGCTGTGTCCCAAATGGCACACTATACACTATGCTCTCATGCACTATGTACTCATGCACTTACACACTCAACAACATAGTATATGTATGTAGTGCTGTCCCAAATGGAGCACTAATGGTTTTTATATTAAGCGGATGTTCAAACCGTTTCCCTGATGACGGTTTGATGAAATGACAATACCTGCCATGAGTATAAGCGCATTCACCTTCGGGGGGCGCTATAATTACTCATGTTGGAGAATTTTGCTTTCACAATCTAAAATAAATAAAGTTATCCAACATGTGCTCCGCCCCTTCAGCTACGTGCACAAAGCTGCGGTCGTTGAGTGCGTGAAGTGTCCCTCAATACACACTTCATTTTACCTGTTGAATGAGTGCATCATCCGGGTAATTAAAGTGCACTTATTATTTTTAGAGTTTTCAGTGTGAACGCACTACTTACACTATTTGCTATAAAATGGCATAGAATAGTGCATAAGTATGCGATTTGGGATGCACCCTTTGTTTCAATGTGAATTTCAACATTTAAACTCTATATTCAGATATTTAAGTCAGAGTTGTGAGATGTAAACTGTATTCTACGGCGAAGAGAGCTCAAACATGCTGCAAGTAAACTAAATTGAGAAAACATCTTTGTCAATTTGACAACACACACAGGCACGCAAATTCTTACAACACTCGCAAATTGAAAGTCCCTTTCATTTCAAATAACTCACTCTGTCTGAGATATTATCTGGTGTGCATACATTCACTCTGTGACTGTTAAGAGTTTGGCCACAGCCTTGACCAAAAGGGAAGTGGCTCCATTTCTTACACCACTCACCCTCACTGAAGCTTCTCTGGAAGGTTTTGTTGTTGAGCAAGTCCTGCATCGTGTCATGATGAACGAGTCTCATTCTCCTCCTCTCAGCTGCTAAACTGTGCTCCAGCTGCTCCTGATGTGTACATGGCACAACCTGCTTCAGCTGCACCTGTGGTCACACGCACACACACACACACACACAAACATCTTATCTACACACTACCTGATTATTAAGACTTGCTTTGAAAAGGCATTTAGCTAACATTTAGCCAGGGTGGGTAAAAATTTACTAGACAAAAAGTAATGATTATTGAACAGTATTCTACTATCACTGGTGTCATGATAAAACAACAATTAACAGAAATAAACAGTAAAAGTAAATATAAATTCACATTTCCTACAATGTTAGCACAGGCATTGGCCATGAAAAGCAATATTAGAATATTGAAAAATGTTGGAAACCAGTAGCCATTGATTTCCATAGTATAATGGAAAATATTATGGATGTCAGTGGCCACTGATTTCCAACATTTTTTACATACAGTATGTGTGCTCCATATATAACACAAATTATATTAACTTTTCTCTAAAAGTAATGTTCGCATGTGTATTTATCGGCATTTTATCCCAAAAATATTAATGCTAAAAACTACTATATATATATATATCTATATTTCATAAAAACATCTGTTTTGTTCATTGTTTGTAATTTCAGTAATGATAAAAAAAAAATAGGGTCTGTCAATACGTTCTGATCAACTCTAGTACACTGGTTATAAAAAGGCATGACAATCTTTAAAACTCTTATAGAAAAAGCATGTGACTTGCTCCAAGAGGTGGAATTTCCTCTTACGGGAGGGAGGCATCGAGGCATGTCATTATTCTTCTCTCAATAATTTATGAAAAATGTTCACGATACATTAACAGTAAATGAATTGTCAGCAGTTAATGCGAACTGAAACAGCGAATTTCTCATTCTCTTTTTAAAACAATAATATGACGAAAATTCATAAAATTCAGTTTTAGACGTTATTCCGGCTGTTGCCTGCTTGTGCGTGTGTGTGTCATGACGTCACTTGTTTCATGAAGTTTTTGTAGCTCGGCCTATGTGTAGTTGTGGCAAGTTGCGCAATTGCAAATTGGCTATAAATATGGAACGACGTTGAGCGGAGAGAGGGGAGACTTCACTGCCAGCCATCAAGCCTTATAGATTTTATTTTAATTTCCTGCCTTTTTTCCTTGTTTAGGTTTTACTTTATTATGCTTTGTTATTTGTTGGGCTTGTTAGTCTTAGGTTAGTGTTGGATTTGTTGAAAAACGGGAGTTTTGATTATTTTTGCTTAGTTATGACACGTGATTTATTTATTATTTTTTAATAATTAATTTACCAGTTTAGATGAAACTGGATTCATGTGTCCTCTTACTGTTGCGTTCCCTTGTGGATTAAATAGTTTTTTTTTAAAAAGGGTTCGTAACAACGTGGCATGTGGTATCTAGTTTGAGGTTAGCATCTTGAGCTAAAGCATACTGTAAAATGGTGCCATAAAATGTCAACTCTGTTAATGTCAACTCTGTTATGCTTTCACGATAAGTTAAACAACAATTAGTAACAGACTCAAATGTTCCCTATCAGCCGTATGCAATCTGGATTATTTTACAATCATAATGTATTAATAATAATAATACATTTGTTGTTCTGAATATCATTCCTGTTTGAGGAAAACAAATAAAAAATGCTTGAAATGTGCCTGAAATTCTGGAATGAGTCATAATTTTTGTGTTCAACAGAAGAAAAAAAACTGAAACAAGTTTGAAACAAGTGATGGGTGAATAAATTGAGGGTTTTTTTTATTATTGGGTGAACAGTCTTTTTATACAGTACATTTTTGGGTCACACTTTATTTTGATGGTCCGTTTGTTGAATTTAAGTTACATTGCAACTAATTCTTATTAGATTATAAGTAGACTGTTAGGTTTTGGTTAGGGTTGGGGTTAAAAAAAGTTTCTTATAGTTAAATGTCTGTTGAATGTCAGTATCAACAGATATTAAGTAGACAGTCTACTAATATTCAAATGAACCATCGAAATAAAATGTTACCCAGTTTTCATTTATTTAATCCTATAATGCAGCACAATAGCAAGAGTCCAACAATGTACACTTAATGAATAGCCCCCAGAATGCCTATGCACTGTAAGCGTTTTGCCAAATCCCATGGCTTGATGATGGTTCAGCACTTCTAGCACTCAAATATTAATGAATTATCAAATGCTTAACTTTACTCAGTCAGTTTAATAAATAAGGATGCAGGGCGGCACGATGGCTTAGTGGTTAGCATGGTTGCCTCACAGCAAGAACATCACTGGTTTGAGTCCTGGCTGGACCAGAAGGCATTTCTGTGTGTAGTTTGCATGTTCTTCCTATGTTAGGTTGGGGTTAGGGGTAGAGTTAGTGTAAGTTAACATGTACTTGCAAAGTTTCTAATAGTCAGTTAAATGTCTGTTGAATGTCTGTATCAACAGATATTAAGTAGACAGTCTACTAATACTCAAATGGACCATCAAAATAAAGTCAAAACGTTTACTCTCAACCTCACTTCATTTTAGCATCTAAACATTTAGTAACAAGTATTTAGTAAATTTACTCTTTACTCCACCACATTTATAATAGGCAAGGCAATTACACATTTGACTACTAATTGTACTGAATTATGCATTATTTGGAAGAGATTATCTAGAAGGAGGCTGGTTTATTCATGCCAATTTTGATAAAAATTGTTCTTTGATATTTGTATTATTATAGTTGAACCACTGAAGTCACATGGAATGTCTTTGGTTCCTTTCTGGACTAAAGTTTGACCTTCTCTAGACCATTGCGGTCTATGAAGAATAAGGGAGCTCTCAGATTTTATCCTGTGTTCTGAACATGAACAAAGGTTTGGAATGACTTGAATTTGAGCACTTAATAACAGAATTCTCATTTTTGGGTGAACTAGTTCTTAAAGTCCTGTTAAAACTAGATTCACCAAAAATAAATTTACTTAAGTGCATTCGGAACTGGTGACATTTAATAAAGTCCTATTCACTGTAAAGTACTATTCATCTTTTACTCAAATATTGTTTTCAGCTGCTCAGTACACCTCTGACATACAGAAAGCAATTGCATCCAGGTTATTTGCATGTGCTTCTTGATTTAAAATCATTATTGTGTTGTTTTTTCATACCTTGTTTGCATCTGTGCGTCTGGCAACGAATGTGGCAAAAGCCTGACAGACTCTCCAATGGCGGCCCCTGTACAGGTCCTCACAGCTGACCTCGATCCCCACCTCACATACAAAAAGCAAAACGCACTGTAATTAATTCAATTACAAATTGAATGTTTGCAAATCAGTTTTGATTCATTTTACAGGACTCTGACTCTGCTTTTGTGCAAGGGAGAAAGTCCATTTAAGCTAGAACTACAGTAAGTATAATGCTTGCCTGCTACACAACACAATATGCACTTACAATTTCTCTCAACAGGATGAGAGAGTTGCCAGACCATACATGGGAAAACATTAATGAGAAAAGTAACTGGCTTTACTATTTTTTTTAAAAAATAATGAGTTACAGTACTTTACTTGATAAAGTAGTCTGATTATGTAACGCGCAATACTTATAACACACTATTTGTGTGTTTGTGTGTGTGCTGGGCAAAGATTAATCATGATTAATCACATCCAAAATAATGTTCTGTATTTATATATGTGTATTGATTGTATTTACACACATTTATTACACTGTTAACCGAAAAAGTTAAGGTAACTCAAACCATTTGAGGAAACCGATTACAACAAACCATTTAAGTTCAAAAACTAATTCTAATGAGTACTTTGAACTTAATACATTTGAGTAAATGAAGCAATTTGAGCACAGTAAAAGCCAATAAATGAAGAGAAATCAAACCAACTGAGTACCGTAAAACCCAATAAGTTAAGGCAACTCAAACTGTTTGAGGAAACCGATTGCTACAAACCATTTGAGTTAAAAAACTAATCTAAATGAGTACTGTGAACTCACTCCATTTAAGTTAAAGTAATGAGGTATTTAATTAACTGATTACCTTCAAAACTGAGTTCAAAACTCTTTTGAGTAACACTTTATAATAACTACACACTATGAATCATCTATTAAGCATTAGCAAATAGTGAATTCATCTATTGAGTGAATGAGTTAAGTATTAACTCTACATCAAAAGATGATTCTGACTTCAACTGTATATTCAAATTAATAGACATTAATAAAGTCGTCCATGTTCTTTTTTTCCTGTTTAGAATAAAACTGAGCCTTTAATAATCATTTATAAGGGATTTATAAAGTATGAATAGTTCTCACTTTAGATAAGGTCACAAAACTGGATGAAGTTGAGTTAATAAAGCATTTACTAACATACATAGGAACCATTACTATATGCCTGAATAAAACAATATATAAATGTTGATTTGAATAGTTTATTAATGGATTACTAACTCTTTATGAATGATCTTAAAAACCACCAACTACTCTTAAATACAAATGGTTTGTAAATAATGCGATACTTATTTTAGTCATGAAAACTTAATCAGTAATAAATTATGAAAGTACAATTATTAAGCACATCATAAATGTACCTATGTCAAGAATAGAGCATTTGTAGCTGCAGTTATGAACTGCTTACTAACGTTTATTAATGTAGAGTTAATGCTTAACAGATTATGAATTCACTATTTGCTATTGCTTATTACAGTGGTTCTCAAACTTTTTTCACCAAGTACCACCTCAGAAAAAAATTGTCTCTCCAAGTACCACCATAATGACCGGTATTGAAATACAGTAGCGACAGCACTGCACAGTTAAAAAAAAGACAAATCAATTCCTTTTATTAAGAATATGTATTATTGTCAGCCACTTTACACATTATAAATAGTTTGAACATTAACTGTGCTTGCAGAGTAAAAAAATAACTTTACCATTTAAATTAAAATGTGCTTTTAAAAGTGATTTAAAAATGGCACTGTTCTTAAATAATAAAAAGAAAACTGCTGTACTTGTAAAGTATTAATGTATAGTAGCATATTCATCAAAACCTGCAAATGTTGCTTGGACCTGATGAATATAGGTTATATGTCATATACGTAGCCTATATACATACATTTTTTATACATTTTTATATATTTTGAGATATATTTTCATGTACATATAACATAACTTAGATATCTAAACGTTAACTTGTATTTTGATACGATTCAGAATTACATATTTAAATTAGAAATTAGATCCGCTTAATGCTCGTCATTTACAGTAGGCCTATGTGTGTCAGAAAAGCGAGTGATTAATGCATAAATTCCATAGTCTGTTGATATTCTTGATTCTGATTGGCTGGAGGGTGTGCAACGCACAGGTAGTTCCAGTCAGTTTTGATCACAGTTCGAAATGAATGCGCTTCTCCCAAATGTTTATCGTTACCATAGCAACTCGCATGTGAAACCGATGAGAAATGTTACTGGCGGACGGGAAATCTGCAAAATTAGAAAAATATTCATCTGACTGAGAATGTCTTATCAGTCCACCCATGAGCGGACTGATGAAATCGTATAATAACATTAGCATTATATAAACAGCACTGACATGCTCTCTATCTCTCTGTCTGCCTGCGCGTCGTGCATTAACGCACGGCAAGCCGTTGATTATCCCTTACATACACATGTACAGTGCTTGACCAATTCATACGTGCAGTATTCCCGAGTTAGTAACTGAAATCATAACACTACAGGACTGGTCTGCTGAAGGGCTTCTCTAGTGCGTGTGTCTCTCCCTCCGCACAACCAGTGTTGCCAGATAGAGTTGATGGATCCCCGCCCAAAAACTGGCCAAAACCCGCCCACACGCGCACAAAACCGCCCAAAAATATTTGATTAATATTTGTTTAAATTTGATAAATATTTGGCTTAGTTATTTTAATAAAATAATTATATATATATATATATATATATATATATATATATAATTTTTTTTTTTTTTTTTAAATAACTAAGCCAAATAAATAATATTTAATATAAATATAATATAATAATAAATATAATATAATATAATAATTTAATTATATTAAAATACTTAATTCACCATACTGCAGCTAAAGCGACAAACACCAGTACATGAGTACAACAGAACAGAATGGCAAAATTATAACATAACCTGTTCACATCTCCCCTCACACACAATGCACTTTTACAGTGGATTTAAATTGTTGTAAGATAATTGTTGTTAAATAATACCCAATTCGTTTATAATAAAATAAAAAATGTGCATTTATATTACATTTTCTATTTGAATAGTAATAGTAATATAATAATCCTTATTATTACTTCTACTATATTTCACTCCCGTGAGTGAGAGTGAGAGACAGACAGACAGACAGACAGGATTTAGCGAGAGAGAGAGAGATCTTGGGCCTACCTTTAAATGCAGAACATGCTGTCGGTAACTTCATATGATGCTGAAGAACACAGCTAAACGTAAATGAAACTTTCCGAACTATGTACAGAAGGGCTGAGGTGTCTAGTACATGGATGAGTTAAACATCCCCAACAGTTGCTGGGGAGGATGGAATGTAGCCGATGTCCACCCATTCCGCGCGAGCCCTAAGCGCACATCCATTAAACTTGAAAGGAGCGGCAATCCCATTCTGTTTCTGGTGTCATCTTTAAGCAGTGAGACTTGCGAAAATGCTCTTTCAACAGGGGCGTTGAATATGGGGAGAGTGAGGATTTTAATTGCACAAAGTGCTAAATCCTTCAAGTGGGCCCTTATTTCTGTGTCGCAGAATTTGCAGTGAGCTTTGCTATCATCAAGTTTTGATGGCATTATCCATAATTTAAGGTCGGGATTACTCTCCCACTCCTTTCTGTAGTTTTTTAATATTTTCCCCACTTCGGCATCTTGATTGCTTCTATTTCCCGCTGACTTCTGAACGCAGCTGCACTCGTGATTGGCTGAGCGCTGGCTCGTGACTGTATCAACAACGTCAAACACAAATGTGAGTGTGTGTGTGTGATACGTCACGATGTCTAATTTAATGGAGTATGTGCACATCATATGTGCACATTTAGGTTTTGTTAAATATTTTTAAAAACCGCCAAACCGGCCTAAACCCGCCCAAATTATGTTCACCCGCCCAAGCCAATTTTTACCCGCACAATTAAATTCAAAACCCGCCCAATTGGGCGGGAAACCGCCCAATCTGGCAACACTGCGCACAACTCTCCGCCAGCGCGCGCGCCTCTTTTTCTTCCTCCGCGCCAAGCAGGCTGATTTTTTTAACGTTTGATGACGCGATGCACTAAAGTAAACATTCTAAGCACTCCGGTGTACTCGTACGCTTCAGGGAACAGCCGATGCTGTCTGATCACGATGTTATCGGACGCGTCAAAGGGTTTAAAAAGTGTGTTCATTTTATTCTTTTATTATTCAGAGATTCTTCCGCGTACCACTGGAAGAAGTCCCGCGTACCACTAGTGGTACGCGTACCACAGTTTGAGAACCACTGGCTTAATAGATGATTCATAGTGTGTAGTTAAAGTGTTACCAAAATATCTTCATATATGACTTAAATTATATTTACATTTAAATATTAATGCAAATATTTTGGATTTGTATAGTTTTCTTTTGTATTTTTGTGTATTACAATTCATAATAGATATATAACACACACACACATAAAACAAATATTTGTTTTTGGAATTAATGTGTAAATTATGTAAAACTACTGGTATATAGTAATATTATACAGGTGAAGTGCAAAAAAAGTGATCATCATACACAGTTAAATATATTTTTAAAAAGTTACATAATAGGAAAGTATATTTTAAAAACATACATAGTGCTTAGATTGTTTAAATGTCACTCTTACCTCCATGCTAGAGTTGAAGGCTCTATTGACTTTGGCTTTAATGTTGACCACTTGTCCAACCCTAAAAAAAAAAATTTGTGTTTTAAACGTGATAAAACATTTAATCCCAGTCGTTTGTTTTCTAAATAGGGCTGTATCACTGAATACCACTGTCTCATGTCTCTTCACTAATCAAAATGACTTTAGATTGGTGTTGTGTTTTTGCGACAGACAGACAGACTGGCAGGATAATTAACTGTTTTCTGTCTAATCGCACAATAAACCTGAACTTCCCAAGGTGAAATGACATGCTGGTTAGGATGTTTTTCAGAAGATAGTGAGATGAGCCTCTAATTATCTAAAATATAAGTGATATTTCTCACGTACCCGATGGTGTGCTCGAAGTAGATGTCATCAACAGACGCTGTCACGCAGGGACATCCAGCGTGTCTCTCGGCTGGAATAAAAACACATCAAATAAGACTTCTTGGCACTAATGAATCTCTATTTTTTATTATATCACTAGTCTTTCTAATAACTGCACACGATGATTTATTGCTGAAGAGTGTCAAAAATACAACTTCAAATTTGATGAAACAACAATATGACAAATCATTTAAATGTTGTTTAGTAATGTTTAAATTGTACTGTTATATTATTTGTTTTTTATTTGATGCAGTTTAATTTCTGTATCTTGAAATTGATGCATTTTTTTTTTGTTTTGAATCACTTTACAATCCATTTTCTTTTTTCTGATTATATTATATTAGATTAGATTCAACGTTATTGTCATTACACATGTAAAAGTACAAGGCAACAAAATGCAGTTTAGGTCTAACCAGAAGTGCAATAGCAGCAAGTGCAGAATACAGGAATGTGTACATATTTACAAATGTACATGTACAGTGGGTATGTACAGCTCAAATAAATGAATCAGTGCAATGTAGGTTGCTTATTAATAATCAAAATGTGCAAATAGATAAACATAATTACAAATGTATATGTACAGTGGGTATGTAATACATGTACAGTGGGTATTTAGAATATAACCAAGCCTTTAACTTAGAATATAACTTATAATATAACCAAGCCTTTAATTGTCATTTATAAGGGATTTACAAAGCATAAATAGTCCTTGCTTTAGATTAGGTCATAAACCATAGGAATTTCAGTTAATAAAGCATCTATTAACTGTTACTCTTAGAGACACATTCTTTACAGTTGTAGTGATGTTTATATTGTGTAAATGTCTTTCTCCCTGTTCTTCTTCCTCCTCTCCTGAATTTCTAGTAGGTTAAAATTGCTTCCTGCAGCTGTGTCCACTTACCATGGATAAGTGAGATGGGATTAAAACAGAGGCCAGACACTTAGATGTTGAGAAAGGAGCTAGAGAAGAACCTTTCTCCAGAGCATTATTGGGTTTCAGATTAAACTAGGACTGTTGTAAATATTAGATGATTGTCGGACCTGTTGGTATTTTAGCACTGATGTTGCTAAGAGCATTACCACCGTTTAATCTTTGATTTTTTTATTTCATTTTTCATTTCTTTTTCTCCAGGAAGCAGTAAGGGGATGGATGGCCTGTCCTTTTTGTTGGAATTTTTTTCCTGTTTTGAGGTCAGTCAGGGAGTCAGTGTAGTTTTGTTGTTAATTTTCATCATTGTTTTCTCGTAGTTTATTTAGAGGTTTACCTCCCAAACAGAACCCTATTTTGTTTGTTATGTTGTCTTAATTCCACTCCTGAAGCTAGTGCTTCCTTGAAACCACTATATTGTGTGTGACTTATTCGATTTTTTAAAAAAATCTTTAAACTTTACTCTGTTTGTCCCCTAGACCTGTGTTGGACGTAACATTACATACAGTGTATCCAGAAAGTATTCATAGCGCTTCACCTTTTCCACATTTTTCCCAGCCAGAGCCCAGACCTAAAACGTACTGAACATCTCTGGAGAGATCAGAAAATGGCTGTTCACCATAGCTTCCCATCTAACCTGATAGAGCTTGAGAGATACTGCAAAGAGGAATGGGCAAAAATTCCCAAAGACAGGTGTACCAAGCTTGTGGCATCATATTCAAAAAGATTTGAGGCTGTAATTGCTGCCAAAGGTGCATCAACAAAGTATTGAGCAAAGGCTGTGAATACTTATGTACATGTGATTTTTCAGCTTTTTTATTTTTAATAAATTTGCAAAAATTAAAAAAAAAAAAAAATTCACACTGTCATCATGGGGTATTGTGTGTAGAATGTTGAGGAAATGAATTAATTTAATCAATTTTGTAATAAGGTTATAACATAAAAAAGTGGAATAATTGAAGCACTATGAATACTTTCTGCATGCACTGTACCAATTAATATATGCCTGAAAAATGTGAATTTATTAATCATCTACTTGTCTTACTTAAATACATTACCATCAGCTACTCTTAATCAACTGCTTCGGAAATATGCAATACTTAACTTTTAATACTTTATTTAGTAATGAATTTAGAAATGAAAAATGAATCATTAACAATGTATGAAAATACAATCAAGCACATTATACAGTGTGTACTTTTAGATCGAGAATTATTTGTAGCTGTATTAATAAACTGTATTATAACCATATTAACGTAATCCTAAATATATTCATGGAGTGTTTATGCTGAACAAATTATAAATGAACTATTTGCAAGCGCTTAATAAATGATTCATAGTGTGCAGTTAATATAAAGTGTTCCATTCCATTTTAACACATTTACCTGTTTATGACTGCAATAACAAACATATCAAGTAATGTTTTCAGGATTCTTACACATTTTTCATATACAAACTTCATAAAATTATTTCAGATGCTATTTGTTGTACAGTACAATATAGTATAGGATTTTAACAGAAGGGCATGTTTGCCCCAAGCCCAACATTGAATTACTGGCATTTACACTCTTAAATGTCATTTACTCACACCTTAAATGTACAAAAGACACCCATATCAAGCTACAGGCACATAACTCCAAAAGCAAAAATAAATATTTTAATTTATTTAAATAGGCAATTATTATTACATATTCAGAGTTTTTGCAGGTATCCCTAAGTCAATTGAAGACTTTTTAAGACCATTATGAATGAAATTTCAGAATTATACAGAACTAAACGCTATGGGATTTTCTAAAAGCCTGTATTCAGTAAGATATTTCTTAGCAACATAAATACTGTCAAAACAACTCTAATTGTATACATACTGTATATAACAAGTTTTTTAATGACAAAAATAACAAATAATAAACTAAATGTATGTACAACAGTCTGTCCAAGTCAGTGTCCTCTATAAATACATGGACAAATGTTAAACAAATGCTATTGTAAGGAAGACAATTAAACCATATTGGTAAATAGAGTTTATTAAAGGTTTTATTGAGATGGATTGTTGGTTTTTAATAGGTGTCAGCCTGATTGGGTAGCTTTACATGCACATCAGACATTTAAGACCCGTAAAATTGATTCAAGACCTAGAAGACAATATTTCATTGAACTAAAATGTTGTTTTTGAAATGTAAGACTTTTAAGTAACAAATCCTTACAGAAGCGACACAATTGTATTTTCAAGAAGTTCCAAGCACTTTATCCAAAATGTAAGCACTTTTCAACCCTTGAAAACACTATATTAAATATAAAGCATTTTCAAGAACTCCAGCTCCCATAAGAACCCTGTATTTTTGTCATCAAGAAAATAAAACGCACACACAGATCTAGATTTTATTTGCTCCAGGTTTGTTTGTCAGTGCAAACATGTCCTCAGAATTATACTGATCTACAGCTGAATTCTGGAGCCTTTACGATGCAGGTTAAAGGTGAGTGGCGTCAGTCATTGTGCAAACTCACCAGACAGACATGCTGTGCAGTCCATCCATTTGAGCAGCTGCCCGACGCTCAGCTCTCCGCAGTGGTTGGCATGGCAGGGCAACACGATCTGGCTCATCTTCACTTCTGAAGGGTTGTGATGCTGAGCTCCATCCTTCAGACGAAGGTCACGCAGATCCTCCTTAAGACCGGATGCCATGATGATGAGCTGTTGAGGACAATGGAAATCTTCAATACAATCAAGCACAGGGTTTATAAGGTTCAGAAAACCAAAAGTCCAATACGGCTTTAATATGTGTCACTTTCTTTTTTTTTGTTCAAATTTATGACTATGACATATTATTTGGTAGTTTAACAGAAAAATAGTTCACATACTATATGCTAAGCAATAGTTTATACTCCAAAAAGATCAAATCTTGTCAGGTGTGTGTAGAACAAGAATCATTTGATGGCACATTAAAAGAATGTATTGCTAAATCAAAGAGCAGGAAAAAATACACTAAGTTATTAATGTTACTATAACATGGTTTAAACCATTAGGTTTAGCAAAACATTTTTATCATTTAATATGTTATCAAACTTAGTATAATCACTTATTTTTTAACAATTAAATATAAATACGCCAGGTTGACTGGTTAACTGGCAGGCTTTTATTCCTGTTTTTTATTTTTTTATTTTAGGGTTAGAGTCAGGGTTAGGGTTACGGATGGGTTTAGGGTTAGGGTTGGGGTTGGGATTAGGGTTAAGGTTGAAGTTGGGGTAGAATCCCTTAGGGGTTGGGGGATGGTGAAGGATGTTTATGGTGGTGGTTGACTGGCAGGCGTATTTCCAGTTTTTTTGAGTTTTTTTTGTTTTGTTTTTTGTTAATTGTTAATTTAGGGTTAGGGTTAGGGTTAGGGTTAAAGTTGGGGTTGATTCCCTGAGGGGTTGGGGGATGGTGAAGGATGTTTATGGTGGAGGTTGACTGGCATGCTTTTTTCCAGGTTTTTTTTTTTTTTTTGTTTGTTTGTTAATTATTATTTTAGGGTTAGGGTTAGGGTTAGGGTTAGGGTTAGGGTTAGGGTTAGGGTTAGGGTTAGGGTTAGGATTAGGGTTAGGGTTGGGGTTAGGGTTAGGGTTGGGGTTGGGGTTAGGGTTGAAGTTGGGGTTGATTCCCTGAGGGGTGGGGGATGGTTAAGGATGTTTATGGTGGTGGTTGACTGGCAGGCTTTTTTCCTGTTTTTTTTTATTTTTTATTGTTATTTTAGGGTTAGGGTTAGGGTTATGGTTACATTTGGGGTTGGGGTTAAGGTTGAAGTTGGGGTAGATTCCCTGAGGGGTTGGGGGATGGTGAAGGATGTTTATGGTGGTGGTTGACTGGCATGCTTTTTTCCAGTTTTTTTTTTTTTTTTGTTATTTATTATTTTGGGGTTAGGGTTGGGGTTGGGGTTAGAGTTGGGGTTGGGGTTGGGGTTAGGGTAAGGGTTAAAATTTGAGTAGAATCCCTGAGGGGTCGGCGGATGGTGAAGGAAGTTTTTTGGTGGTGGTTGACTGGCAATCTTTTTTCCTGTTTATTTTTTAATTGTTTTTTTGGAGTTGGGGTTAGGGTTAGAGTTGGGGTTAGGGTAAAATCCCTGAGGGGTTGGGGGATGGTCAATAATGTTTATGGTGGTGGTTGACTGGCAGGCTTTTTTTCCTGTTTTTTTTTTATTGTTATTTTAGGGTTAGGGTTAGGGTTAGGGATGAAGTTGGGGTAGATTCCCTGAGGGGTTGGGGGATGGTGAAGGATGTTTATGGTGGAGGTTAACTGGCATGCTTTTTTTCCTGTTTTTTTTTTTTTTTTTTTTAAATTAGTGTTTTAGGGTTAGGATTAGGGGTTAGGGTTAGGGTTAGGGTTGGGGTTGGGGTTGGGGTTAGGGTTGAAGTTGGGGTAGAATCCCTGAGGGGTTGGGGGATGGTGAAGGATGTTTATGGTGGTGGTTGACTGCAGGCTTTTTACTGTTTTTTTTTTTTGTTAATTTTTTTTAGGCTTAGGGTTAGGGTTGGGTTTGGGGTTAGAGTTGGGGTTGGGGTTAGGGTTGAAATTGGGTTAGAATCCCTGAGGGGTTGGCACACGGTGAAGGATTTTATGGTGGTGATTGACTGGCAATCTTTTTTCCTGTTTTTTTTTTTTTTTATATTTTTTTAAAGTTAGGGTTAGGGTTAGGGTTAAAATTAGGGTTAGGGTTGGGGTTGGGGTTAGGTTTAGGGTTGAAGTTGGGGTAGAGTCCCTGAGGGGTTGGGGGATGGTGAAGGATGTTTATGGTGGA
>CAIGQQ010015130.1:1486779-1498603 GCA_903798035.1 Danio albolineatus
GATAGATAGATAGATAGATAGATAGATAGATAGATAGATAGATAGATTTTTAGCAACACCCTTGAAAAAATAAACATAATGGTAATAAATTAATAAAATAGCATCATGCGTTTCAAATTTACAATCATAACATCATGAAGTGCTGCAGATATAATTGTCAACTAGTGATATGGTTGGAAATGAATGTGTCAAAAAAATCTCACCACATGTAAGCGCACGTCACGCCGATGTTGTACTTCGAGTTCGGTAACTACCGGTAGCTATTACTTTGTTGACGATTGTGCAACTTTGAGTAACCTCTGAAGTGACACTCCTCACATTCACGCCCTTCGTTTATTGACGAATTCCGATTCCCGTGTCAATAAAACACCTTTAAAAACTCACTTTAACGTTAGTGTAGACGCCATGTGCACTGCTTTCATTCTGCGCAGCGCGTTCACATTGATTTGAATGCAAGTGTGCGCACTGACTGACTGCAGAAGAAAAGCTTTCAGAAACAAGCCGAGACGTGTTGCTTTGATGCATCGATTCATGTAAAGTATCATTCACGCCCTTACCGCAAACTAGCCTTGAGAGTCTGTACAAATTCAACACAGCAAGCTTTCTTGGAAGATAACTGGATTGACGGTGTTCACGGAAGCCCTGCGGCGCTCCGGAGGTCAACAGAAACGCCGCTCCAGCCGCTCGTAGTGTTCACTAACCAGTTTATAGTGCATGTGTGTCTGTGTGCTGTTCGTCCACTAAGACCCCGCCCCGTGGCTCATGTTTGCACATGTTCTTTAAAAGTCATCATGTCCTTGTTTCGGATACTTCTTGCGTCAAAACAATAACAAACGTCAAAGTAAATTATGTTTGTTTGCTCACTGCACGGAATGTGTCTATACCTGCGTTTTTTTGTTTAGTTTGCTGACCGACAGGTGGCGCAATAAGCCTTTCAATGCATAGAATAGCGCTGTAACTAGAAGTCAAGCTTAAACTGACAATGGTACCAACCACATAATAGATTGGACTATAATATACGATTGCTTCTATTCTGTTCTATTCTATTCTATTCTATCACTACAGAGGTACCAAGCACTAGGGATATATGATAAATATTTATTCCAAAAAAATAATAAGACTATATAATATAACTTATAATAGGCTATATTTCCTACAGAGAGAGAGAGAGTTTATTCTGATCTAATCTTATTTTTTAATCATTTGTATGAATAATATGATATATTGAATAATAATATGATATATTGAATAATTCATTCATTCATTTTCTTTTCGGCTTAGTCCCTTTATTAATCCGGGGTCGCCACAGCGGAATGAACCGCCAACTTATTCGGCATTTGTTTTACGCAGCGGATGCCCTTCCAGCCACAACCCATCTCTGGGAAAATATTGAATAATATGATATATTATTTATATTTTCTTTAATTATTATATATAAATATCCTTTTTACTACTGCTATTTACTCTGTTTACTGTGTTTTTTATTACATATGTAAGTTACCTTTTTATGTAAACTTATAAATGCTTTGGCAATACATTTGTAACATTTGTCATGTCAATAAAGCGATTATTGAATAGAATAGAATAGAACAGAACAGAACAGAACAGAACAGAACAGAACAGAACAGAACAGAACAGAACAGAACAGAACTGAATTGAATAGAGAGGGGGGGGGGGGGCGTACTAAATAAGAAGTTGCATTTCTCACAAGTTTAATTAACAGGTTTAAAGTGTTTTACATTACATATTGCCAAAATATCTAATTATACAGAGAATAAAGGCAATGGCAGAAAAAAACAAAACATTTCTATTTTTATATTTTCAAACAAAACATAATATTTAGCACAATATCATTGAGAAATAAGAGGCAGGTGAAATAAAGCATGGTATTTATTTTTAATTATTAAGGTAAATTGCAAAAACAAAAAAAACAATAAAATAAAAAACCCAAGGCAAAGATATATAAAATGAAGGCCAGTTCATTCCGCTGTGGCAACCCCTGATAAATAAAGAGACTAAGCAGAAGGAAAATCAATGAATGAGTATAAAATTAAAAAAATACCCTCTAATTTAATAAATAATTAAAAATTGGACATAAAATACTGCGAAAAGTAGGCCAATTAGCATGAATTTAAAAAAATGCAAAAACAATGACAGCAAACAGTTAACACTTAGTAAAATAATATAAGTGATAACAAAAACTACATAAAGCACTTAAAGAGCCATAAGAAATAATAAATGAAATAATAAAAATCAATAAAGTAATGTTAAAGTAGTGTAATAAATAACCAAAATAAATCTATTGTGCTGATTTTATAAATAATATAAATCAAATAATCACTCAAATAAATTACTAACAAACAGGTGATGAAATGTTTAACAACTATAAAACAATAAAAGCAATGACAGACATTAAAACAACAACAACAACAATATAGAATAAAATAAAATCAATGTTAATTATGGTTCTGAACAAAGCTCTACAAAGATCTACAGATGTCCTGCAATAAAATATGCATTGAGCTTTTTATTTTTTACAACTTACAACTTTTTTATCATGCGGTTTGAAACCTTTTCCAAAGAAACGAATATAAGTTAGCAACTTAAGAACAAATAAGTCGGTCTGTCTTCTCTTATGATTAACAAGAAGATAGCCTATTGCTCCAAAAATAACCTGCGCTCACACCAATTCCTTTCATTCATTCGTACATTCATTCCTGTTCGTTCTCATAGCATCTGACAGGGGGCGTATGTGTTACTTGAAATTCTTGCGAAAAGGCAGACTTCATTGTTTTATGCAGATTATGAGGATTAAGAGGTCTCGTCGAACACATCCATTGGTTTATGTAGCTGTCAATCACACCGACTGGGCCCCGCCCATAGTTCATGATCTGGCTGTGGCAGGGTCGGTTGAAGCGGATGGGGTCAGAGGCGGGCTGCACGTTGACAGCTGGAGCATAAGGAAACATCGCAGTCAGGCTGGCAGACGCGTTTATTTTCAGCCAAAGACATGTTCGCCAAAGGTAAAGGGACCGCGGTGCCATCGGACGGGCAGGCTCGGGAAAAGTAAGCGCTGCTTTCCGTCTTTACACGCTCGTTTACGCGCACAGCTGATGATATGTTGTTATTATGTTGTCAAGCGCTCCTGCTCAAGGTATTCCAGTGGCGTTAAAGTGTTACAGTGTTGTGTTGTGGTTCTGTTTGTTTGTTCGCGGTCTTGTTTATTTTACTTTGTAAGAGAAATAATATTTGTTTCAAAACATTTATGTTTGCGAACGCCCTTTGTGATATGGATGATTGTTGTATGTAGGTGCAAACTGTTGTTGAGTCTCCAGGGTAAGAATAAGAATCATTATTGTTACTAAGCTGTGTTTGTTTTAATTGCTGTTATTTTACAGATTGGCATTATATGTCTATGAATATTTGTTGCACGTGGGAGCTCAGAAATCCGCACAGACGTTTTTATCAGAGGTGTGTTTTTGCTTGTATATCTTTATTCTTAACTACATGCTCGTTTGGGTTAACCAGTCAAGTTGTAATATATGAATTCACTGTTGTGCGTTTCTGCTGTGTGTTTTTATTCTGTTTAGATAAGATGGGAGAAGAACATAACCCTTGGTGAACCGCCAGGCTTTCTGCACTCTTGGTGGTGGTGTGTATGGATTGTTGCTGATCAGTGTTGTACTGTACTTGTAGTCTTTAAATTATTAACATTAACATTAGAATGATGGATGGAGAAATTTATTAATTTCTGGAAAAGCAGCTGTGATATCTGGTAAATATGTTAAAATAGTCTAAAGGGAAAATATTTTTGAAATGAAACATATTATTATTATTATTATTATTATTATTATTATTATTATTATTATTATTATGTGAAAATTCTTTTAATTCATGAGATTTGATTTTATTCACTCAAAAATTATCTTTTTTGCTTGTTCAAACTACTACAATTCTTGAGTTATTTTTGGGACAACTTGTATGTTCAGTTCACTTAAATGTGTAAAAAAAAAGTATGCAATTAATCAATTTGTGTTGGGAGAACATGAAGGAATTGTTTGGAACCTCATTTTTTACAGTACCGAAGTGTGTGATTGATTTCAGTTTCAACAAAATCAAACAAATATCCATATTAGAGCTGAACAATATGCTTTATTGTTTGAGCATCGCAATGTGATGTATGAGATTGTGTGTGTGTGAATGAAAGTGTATGGGTGTTTCCCAATACTGGTTTGCTGCTGGAAAGTCATCCGCTGCGTGAAAGATATGCTGGAAAAGTTGTCAGTTCATTCCACTGTGGCGAACTCTGAAATAGAGACTAAGCCAAAGGAAAATGAATGAATGAATGAAAAGAAGATATACCGAGGAGTATTAGAAAACCAGCCATCGGGTTCCACCATAGTTGGTATTGTTATTACAGTATGGATGCCAATGGTTACTAGTTAAAGAAACTCATAAAGGTTTGGAACAACCTGAGAATGAGTAAAAGATGAGTAAATTTTTTATTTTTGGATGAACTTTCCCTTTGACGTGTGGACCAAGCTAACTAGATACAATAGGAACCACAACTTGTGGTTATTTGGAAGTTTATGGAAATCTGACAGAAATACAAATGTCCATGACAGTGACCATTACATCTTTTATATTTGTATTTAGTCTGATTTAAAAAATTAGGGATGTCCAGATCCAATCACATGATTGGAAATCGGGGCCGATCACGTGGTTTCAGACTCGATCAGACTCGGACGTTACCTCCCAATCAGGGCTCGAATATATATGTTTGGGAGATATGTAAACTTGGGATTGCAAGATGTGAAGAATTTATGTTATGTATTACTTGATTGTTCAAGCTACATGAGGTAGCTTGAACAATCAAGTAATAACATAGATTCTAGAATAACAAGAAGTTCTCTGATTGTTAACAGAGTTGTTGAATGTTAAAATAAGTTGAATTAAAAAAAGAAACAACCTGGATCTATTCCTTTGCTCTTCTTTATTCCTTTTTATTTATTATAGAAGTATTGGATTAGGTTTTGGTATTAGTAAATACTCAAAGTCAAATCACTTGAGCGTAATAAAAAACCTGATCGGGACATCCCTACAAAAATTGTAGTTAGTTCATCACTGTCAAAATTCTGGGTTCTCCACAATCCCTTGTCAATCCCTAAATCAATCAAGTTAACTTAATGGTTTTTACAATTTTAAGTTCATTGAAAATAAAACAATTATGTTGTTCTGGGAAAAAAATTAAGAATTGTGTTATTTCAGCTTATTATAAGTTAGTAATTTGAACAAGCAGCATATGTGAGTGATTGTTGATGTGTTATTATTCTTTAACAAAAAAAAACAAAACAAAAACTCTATGGGAACACAAAGTCGCTGATGTACCCTATTATTGTCCTAAATCAATATTGAAATGGTCCAAACGTGAATCACAGCTTAATACTTATTGTTTTATTAATGCTATGCTCACTTAGTCTAACCATTGTGACACTGCAATGTCCTCTCTCTACAAACAATGTTCTCATCACGCAGTGTGTTTTGGGACCTGTACTGCGCAGCACCTGAGCGAAGGGACACATGTGATCACTCCAGTGAAGCGAAGGCCTTCCACGACTATGTAAGTGATGCGTGTTTAATTCACTAGCAAGCTGTGAGAGAAGCCACTGAAATGTGCCTCTGTGGTGTGAAGCGGAATATTGATCGCATTTATGAGATTGTGGATTATCAATGATTTTTGGTTCCGGGTCAGCTTTGTTTATCTGGATTCTATTAAAGGTTAAAAGGGCATTGAAAAGGCAGTTTTGCACACTTGATTTGAATCTGACTAAGTGTTCTGTGCATGACTGTGCTGTGTTTGTGTCGTTTCTCTTGGATTTTGTGCATGCTTGGGGAATTATGGAATTAGTATACTATAGAATACACACATTAAACAATATGGCTATGTCAGAATATTGATAGTATTATATAATGTGTGTATATACATATTGAGTGGTTTTATGTGCAATGCTAACAGTACTTAATGAATGGTAATATAAAATTGCTTGTCGAAACCAGTAGTGGTGCAGTAAAGTTACAAGCAATCTAATGTTAAGTTATTGTGCTCACAATTCGTAACAGAGATAATTTTTTAGAGGGATAGTTCACTCCAAAATGAACATTCTTTCACCATTGTCCCACCCGTCACTTTTCACAAACCTGTTAAACACAAAAAGAAAATATTTTGAAGAATGTTGGAAACTGGTAGGCATTGGCTTGATGAAAGCAAACTATCAACATTCTCCAAAATGTATATATCAATATATCAACTCACCACGCAATACTCGGAGATGACCTCAGTAATTTTTGCCGTTGCAATATATATTTACAAATTCATAAATAACATTAAAGCCGTTTTACAATTATATTTACATTCTACCTCACCGCTGTCAAAGTTAATAAATGGGCGTTTTCCTAATAGGACATTTAATAGTGTATATATATAATAGGACATTTACCTTTTTAACATCAAATTATAGAATCTGAATAACCTTAAGAAATAAAAGTATTTAGGTGCCACGGTGGCATAGTGGGTAGCATGCTCTCCTCACAGCAAGAAGGTCGCTGATTCGAGCCCCGGTTGGGTCAGTTGGCATTTCTCTGTGGAGTTTGCATGTTCTCCCCGAGGTTGCGTGGGTTTCCTCCGGGTGCTCCAGTTTCCCGCACAAGTCCAAAGACATGTGGTATAGGTGTATTGGGTATGCTAAAATGTCCGTAGTGTATGAGTGTGTATGGATGTTTCCCAGTAATAAGTTGCAGCTGGAAGGGCATTTGCTGCTCAAAACACATGCTGGATAAGTTGGTGGTTCATTCGGCTGTGGCGACCCGAGATTAATAAAGGGACTAAGCTGCAAAGAAAATGAATGAATAAAAGTATTTGAAAAAATTTATGGCTATTTGCAATATTGTGCATATTGTCTGCAATATTATGCATATTATCTGTGACAATATATCACAATATATATATATTTTATTTATTTTAAAAAATTGTGAACTATTCCTCTAAATTATATTTAAAATAACAGCAATGTACTCTTACACATGCCATTTCAAACCCATAAGCCTTTCATTTTATCACCAGGACACGAATGAAGGTATTTTAATCAAGACTGAGAGATTTCTGTTCGCCCATTCACCCAGAACTTCAAAACATTCATAAAGAGATCAGAAAAATGAATCTATATGAAACAGGTTGTTTAATCCAAATCTTTTAAGGAGATGCTTTTGGTTTATATGATGAACAGATTTAAATGTGCCACATGACAAACTAGAATGAACCTCATTGGTTCTCATGTCTCAAGCCAAAACACTTGTGCTTCTGTGACTTCATCTGAATGTGTAAAATTAGACTTTTTTTTTTGTGATTCATTCATTAAAACTTATTTGGCCAAAAATAAAATGTAAACTCTCATTGTTTGCTATTCACTGTTTTTATGCAAATAAAAGCGTAAATTGTATCGTATCATCTTCCGCTATCAAGGATTTTCAGTAGAATTGTATTTAACCACTTTATTCAAATAGATTTAGTTTTTAAACAAAATCCTTTTTGAGTGTTTTTGAAGCATCAGAGTTTTGGGTGGTTAAACTCTCAGTTGAGGGAAGGCAGTCTCTCATATTTGATTAAAATATCTTTATTTATGATCACCAAAATGGACACATTTCTTTTGGATTTAAAGCCATGAGAAAAGGATGTCAAAATTTTTGAATCCCAAGTCTGATCCCAAGTTTGACAACACATAATTATGCATTTAACACCAAATATGACCTGACGTTTCACACCATTGTATGCAAATGTCCACACAGTTTATTCCTGTGGCTGTTCCCTCGTTTACACTAATATGTTTTAGCCTTAAAATGGCGTTTTAGAATGAAAATGATACATGTCCACACTGGCGTTTCACCTAGCTTTTCTGAACAGCTCTCCGTCCACACTACACCGCTGAAAACACACATCACATGACCACACACACTCTGTCATGCACTGCAGCGTATGCAAGCGTCTGAGCTCCAGACAGTCTGCGGGTGCTTTGAGCACAGAACCCCAGGTGAGAGCTGTGCACGTCAGACGGTTCATCAAGGATCTTTTCTTTTTTTAAATTCATTTTTAATTCATCTTGTTGTCGACTTTGGTCTTTTGATTCTATTACTTGTTGTCAGGTAACGTGTTTTGGCTGAGTGCAAAGATAAGTTAATATATTTATTTATATAACCATGCACACTGATTTTGCACATTTGACTGATTGCTTTTCTTTATTTCCTATAATATATAAACTTATTGTACGTTATCCTTTTATAATGGCCATAATTGATAATTAAGATGATTGTCATATAACTATGCAGCTACATGATGCCTTATTTTTTGGTGTCTGTTAAGTTGTTAATATCAAAATGAAAACTGACAGTTTCTTACATCACGTTTTCATTTTATTGTTGAGATAATCAAACAACGGGGCCAGGATCATGCGAATGATGTTATAAAGTAGCCTACGTTGTTCCCTTTGAAGATTTGAAGGTGTGCTCAGGAGTTTGTTTTCCATATTAAACTTGCGTAGTCTGAACTTGAAAGAAAAGTATGCAAGACTGAACTTTGTGTAGGCTACTTAACTGTCTGCAGCCATACCAATGTTCTGACATGGTATACTGCAGAATTTTAAAACCAAAATGGTCTCTTCAGCGTTTTCTAAACGCTCCATTTTTGGTGCTGAAAAACTCCGCAGTAGTGTTGACTGAAGGCGTATGCACCCTTAATGGAAGTTCGGAAGCACAAACAAGAATCAGGTGAACCAAATCATCAAACATAAAAACAACTAGAGACATTTAATAAAAAAAAGAATTGTATTTATTTGTATGTTCATGTTAACTACAAATAAATAACATGTTCTTTTTATTAAAATGTCTTTGTTTAATGATTTTGTTCACCTGAAACGTCGGGACTTTTGTTAAGGCTGCATAGCGTGCATCGATGCTCCCTGATTTTTAAACATAGCTAGACAGGTACAATCAAGAAAACATTTTTAATTGTTTAATGGTTGAAATGTTGCTGGTACTGTAAATGAAACAATCAAATTATTTAGCTATAACGGACTGGAAAAACTCCAGTTTTGATGTTGTACAATAATGATGTTCTCATGTCACACTCAGTATCCCAATGTGTAGTGAACCGAGCCATCACTCTCCTTACTTGTGGCCTAATTCAAGTACATGACACTGATCCACGACCTCGGGAGCTATAGGGAGCTGACTGAGACGCACCCCTGGTTAGGTGTGACAAATTAATTAATGTGTCTGACACACTTGGCTTAAAAAGAATTGCAGTTTTTTTTAATTAGAAAGCTGAGCATGTGCTTTTTTACTTGTAATGTTTGACTAAATGCTTAGTTAAATCACGGATATCTTCTTAGACTGTTAATATTCTTTGTTTAGGTAATTGTCAATGTCCTCTTCCACACTGGGTCACTGACGTTTCTTCGCTGCATTGATTGATCACAATGACTTTTAGATGGACTTCATAAATGGAAAAACTTCTGTTATTTGAAACAGAACCCGGTCTTACACAAATCTCTCCAAATCCTGGAGTTTTAAAATGCTGTACATGTTCTTAGGCCGGATTAAGTTGAGTAAGCTGTGAGGATTTATTTTGTAGTTGTGGAGCTTTGGTCCCTACCACAACAGATACTCGATCAGCTTGCATAACTTTAGCTTCAGTGCAATGGCAATAGAATTGCAATTCGAAGTAGGAAACGCTTAAGAATAGTATTGATAAGTTCAAAACTGTTTAAAAAGTTTGGTCTTTACGATAAAAAAAGATGAATTGATATTAATATAAATTATTTTTATTATTATTCAGAAAGAGAGCATACATTCAATTAATCAAAAGTGTTACAAGAGATTGCAAATTCAAGGAAATGCTGTAATTTCAGCACCCAATTTGTCAAAGAATCCTGAAATTTACTGAAAAACTAACCAACACAAAATCATTTTTAGTATTGATACTAATAAGAAATTGAATTATGAATCAATGATTCAATCTGTTTTCTAGAGATGGGTTGCGGCTGGAAGGGCATCCGCTGCGTAAAAATATGCTGGATAAGTTGGCGGTTCGTTCCGCTGTGGCGACCCCGGATTAATAAAGGGACTAAGCCGAAAAGAAAATGAATGAATGAATGAATGATTCAATCTGCAAATTAGAATGATTCATGAAGGATCTTGTTGCACTAAAAAAACAACTTTGTAATTCCAGGAATCAATTGCACTTTAACATATAATAAATAGCAAAATGTTGTAAAAATAATTTTACAAATTAATATAAAAAAAAATAATAATAATAATAATAATAATAATAATAGTTTTAATATTACTGTTTGCTGCATCCTTGGTGATTTTTTTTTTTTTGCATTATTGTGCTTTCAAAGTGGAATATAATGTGGAACGTCTTTATCCAACTTTGTGCCATTAAGATATGGCAGGCTGATCTGGTTTAAAGAGCGTAATTCTCCACTACTTGGAAAAACAGTCTAGATTGATTAAATGGGTAGCATTTGATCCTGACTTTAAACCAGCTAAGATTGATGGGAGATTTCAAGTTTGGTATAGGCTTGGCATCACTATTTTTTTATTTAATTTCCCCAATTGGGGATTTGATAGTTTTCAGAAAATCTCAGATATGTATGATTTGGACAAATGTGATTTTTTTTTTCAGGTACCTGCAACCCAGGACCTACTTAAATAGTGCGATTAGATGTTTGGAGAACTGAGGAATCTTACCAAATACTTTATAACTCCCGAGTTAACATGCATGCAAACACGGGAGAAGGACAGTATGCTGGAGGAAATGTGGGGAAGACTTAGCAAACCATTTTCACCTTTGAAGTTGCCCAGCCATTCAATCATACTGGCAGTATGTAATGCAAGTAATACGAAATATTTTTGGTCATAGAGTGGACTTTTACAACACATTTTTACAACAATTTACCTTGAAAATATTGCAGCCAACTTAATGGTAAAAGACAAGTATTTATTTAAAAAATAACTTCTAGCAACTGGTAAGAAAACTGTAACTCGAAAGTGGCTACAACTCGAACCACTTACAAAATCTGAATGGTTGGATATCGTATCTAATGTTTAAAATATGACGAGGATGACTTTTTCTTTAACATCAAATGGACAAATACCTGCAATATTGGGAGAAATGGATTGTGTTTATGCCTTTACAGAGTGTAAACTGATCTTTAAAAGTATTTATTAATGTGACCTGCAAGGAAATACAAACATTTAAGTTCTGATGTGTTATTGTATTTTTTTATTATATTGTATATATATATATATATATATATATTCATTGATTATTTTAAAAAAAAGAAATAAAAATAAATTATTTAAAAAACATATGGCAGGCTATTCTCATGGGTCCACCTGGCCCTTTAAAACCTGAAATGGTGGTCAGTGTGGTGGGGTGGGGGAGGGAAGCTTACAAGATCTGATAATGGTAAGGTCTCCTCTTGCTTTTTAGCTTTTTAACCCTGACGCAGCAGGAAAGCGTGTCGCACCCGCCCCAACTCCCTTCTGGGCGAATATGAACTGCCAGGAACCAGTCTGAGAACAAAAAAAGTCTACTAGTACAAGTACGTGATTCAGTAATCTGACGTAGATGGCAATTAAAAAGTGGTTGAGGTGTTCCGGTCATATGTTGCAGGAATGTAGTGGAGAGTAAAGGGGAGTGTTTTGCTTTGTCACACCAGACAGATTTTGTGTGTGTGTGTGTGTGTGTGTGTGTGTGTGTGTGTGT
>CAIGQQ010015130.1:1498703-1525541 GCA_903798035.1 Danio albolineatus
GCTGTGTGTGTGTGTGTGTGTGTGTGTGTGTGTGTGTGTGCGTGTGTGTGTGCGTGTGTGTGTGTGTGTGTGTGTGTGTGTGTGTGTGTGTGTGTGTGTGTGTGTGTGCGTGTGTGTGTGCGTGTGTGTGTGCGTGTGTGTGTGCGTGTGTGTGTGCGTGTGTGTGTGCGTGTGTGCGTGCGTGTGTGCATGTGTGCGTGTGTGCGTGTGTGCATGTGTGCGTGTGTGTGTGTGTGCGTGCGTGCGTGCGTGCGTGCGTGTGAGCAAGTTAAAATGTTGGTTGTATCAACAGCTGAATGCTAAGGAGTTTGTTGGGAATCATTGATTTGACTGTCGAATCTTCTTATTACTCAATTTTCTTCACACCTCTGACGGTCCTGTAATCAACGTTCACCTATTTGCCTTTGAAAGTGTGGAGACCCCCATTCCCCTGTGTATTCTGTAATGATATTAACATGGATTGATTGCCTTTGATCAATCAGAGGTTAAAAGAATCCAATGCAAGGTCACACTTATGATCTCAGTCGTTTGTATCTCTCGAGGCCCTTATTGGCCACAAACACTTGGACACACACACACACAAACATACACACACAAACAATCACACATTTGTTTTTCTATCATGATGGGGTCATTCCATTGATTTCTGTTGTTTCTATACTGAGCTAAAATTGATATTAGCATTAAATCAATGCTCTACCCTAAATGTAACCTTCAGTTGAACCTTTCTGAATGCACAGCTTATTGGTAGCACATATTATGTTTGTTTATTTATTAGTTTTGGTCAATATCGTGCAACTTTATAAGAGGCCCTGTTTATAACATGCAACGGACAAAAACTAAATGTCATGACCGTGAATTAAAAATGTGTTTTTATGACTTATTCATTACCTTCAAGACATTTTAAACGTCATGTTGGAATCATTTTTAATGTAACTGAATTAATTTGAATGTATTAATAAACTCCAAAAAGGTATTTGCAGTGACCAATTCTTAATTTGTGGTCACAATATGTATTTTCCCCACATATGACATGTGGCGCTCTATTAATTTTGACATTATTTAAGGTCTGTGACACACCAATCTGACACTTGAGTTTGTCAGCTTATTTTTTGTGTGAGTTTTTTGTACTGTCAGCACTAATAGGACCCAGGTGAATGCATTTTGGCCATCTGAGCATGTTGCATCAGCAATAATTGGTGCTGACATCTTTGGTGAGCGGGGGAACTCTGATTGGCTCTTCATTTAAGTAACTAGCCAATGCATAAGAATAAAAACGGAAATGATGAAGGCAAGATATTTTAGAATACAAAAGACATGTCACTTGTCAATATGGCCGCTTTAGCAAAAGAAGCCCCACCTTCTAGTAAAGGAGCCAGTCGTCGATTACTATCCGTTTGTTAAGTCATAACAAATGGAATACTGTTTCCGGGTCCAAGCCACTACTCATTTTGATTGAGAAAATATTCATTTATGACCACTTTTTAGTCAAATCACACGTTAAAGTGAATTTTATATAGACTATAGACAATTTCTAAAAAAAAATTAATCACTTTCTGGCCATCAGATATTAGGCATGGATATATTGCATTCGGGATTTTCGAAAGTATTATATCGGTTTGTTTATTATTACCATTTGCTGAGCCTCCGCAAACAGTTTGATTTAGAGCTTGGACTCGGAAGCCATTTCGTATGATGTCACACTTAACAAGCTGATGGACAAATTATTCTCCAGGGCAGGGGCTCATTTCAGATGTGTGTTCTTTACGACAGTTTCTGCAGCTTCGTTGTTATGAACCCCCTGTGTTCTACAAATGTGCAATATAAGTAAATTCTTGCCTCACAGTCATGGGAAATGCATCTACATAAAGCTTGCGATCTCTTCTCTTCTCTTGCAATCACCTTTTTTTCACTTCTGGTCACGTGGAATACCTTTAGGACTCGGCTATCAGAGCGTGTCTCATTGCCTGCATTCTGTTCTTTCATTCCCGTTAATATAATTTAATTATGCATTTTATTTTGTATTATCACCATTATTTATTGACATAGTGTATCAGAAACATCTAATAAAAAATAAATAAAAACGTAAAAGTTTAGGGTGGATAGTGACCTGGTAGCCACCGAGGCTCTAATCAGCCGCTTAGATAGGGCTGGGCGATTTGGCCTAAAATCAAATTAATCAACGAATTATTATTTTATTTATTTATTTTGGCTGACAATTTTTGTACAGTAAATATGCATTTTTTTGGTACAAGCTGCTCTTGTAGCTCTTTTGTCGCAGTGTTGACTCGACATGTTAGCAGAATAATGTAACGGAGTGGGGTCATGTAGCTTCACACGCTGAAGAGAAAATAATCTAACAAATCAACCTGGGAAAAGTCAATCGATTATAGGTTCTGAATGTCAATTTAGATAACATTTCGATTAATCGCCATACGATCACTTTTGTCTTGAGCCGTCTCTGGCTCAAACTCACACTCGTTCAAGGAGAAAAGAGGCGAGAACTAGCAAATGTTCAACCAATTTAAATCATAAATTACCACTACCTGGTAACACGGTGGTGCAGTGGGTAGCATGATCGCCTTACGGCAAGAAAGTTGCTGGTTCAAGCCCCGGCTGGGTCAGTTGCCATTTCTGTGTGGAGTTTGCATGTTCTCCCTGTGTTGGTGTGAGTTTCCTCCAAAGACATGCACTTTAGGTGAATTGAATAGTGCGAATGAGTGTGTATGTATGATTCCCAGTACTGAGTTGCAGCATGGAAAGGCATCCACTGCTTAAAACATATGCTGGATAAGTTGGTGGTTCATTCCGCTGTGGCAACCCTCTCATGAGTAAAGGGACTAAGCTGAAGGAAAATGAATGAATACCACTACCAAGCTGACTAATCAAAGATCTTAATATGCTCTGTGTTATCATATTGTTACATTTTTTTGGAGGTGAGCATCAGGTAGGGTACACAACTGTGCAATAGATACAGAAGTATGAATTGTCCCAACATAATAGACCTTTTAAAAGAAATTAATTCAAACTGTATTGTAAAAGCAAAACCTCCCCCACAAGCACATCACATGCACATCCTCCTCCTTCACTTTTTTTGTTTACATCAATGATAGACAATGGCTGAAAAAACCTTTCTTGTGTATAAATCAGCCTGTCAGGACTAGTCTGTCTAGACACACCAAGCGTGGGACACGCCAGTCTTCATTAACCAATGTTTAGGCCTACATATTGTGTGCATGTGATTCACCATGCTTGTTTCCAGGCCATCGACAGCGTGAGGGTCCTTGTAACTGCATTTGCAACCTTTTTTATGTACAGTTGTTCTAAGGTTTGCACCACTGTCTGCCTTTACAGCCCAGGGAACAGCAGGGGACTGGAGAATACAGGAAGGAAGTGAACGACAGAGAGAGAGAGGGAGTGCAAGCGGGGGGAGGGGTGTTGGGTCAGGCCTTGGCTCAATCCACTGCTTTTTTTCCTGTGTGCTGCAGATAAACAAAACAAAATGAGGGCCAGGAAAAATTTCAGGGGCCGGCATTCGTGTTGTCATATATGAGTTCGGGGCCCGCAGCACGTATCTCTCTCTCTTTATGTGTGTGCGTAGGAGAGCGAGGGTGGGTTAATTAGTTTGCTCGCTGATAAGAAAGCCCCTGTTCTTGGCTCTGTTGTGTGGACACGCTGCAACAGGAGTGGTTGAAATGCAGCTCTCTACTTCTGAGCTATTCCAGGAATTTCCTTCTTTCTCTCTATCTCTCGCACTTTTTGCCTGGTCGTTGTCTTGCCGACTAGGTGGAGTAGGGGGGTATGTCTTTTAGGGGGTTGGAATGTAGTCCTGTGTTCTTTAGACTAGGCTTAAGACTAGCAGCCACTGATCTGCCTGAATTCCTCATGATATTGTGGAGCTCAGGGTGGAAAATGTTTGTGCCTCCAGTCCGTAAGAAAATACATTCTTTGTGCTATTTGGGATAGGCTAGTTTGCTTACTGATTTATTTCTTTATTTATTTAGTATATTTTTGTCTGTTGGCAGGACTGAGTGAACTCATTCTTCCTTTTTTCTGTGTTCACTTGTTATTAATTATTTTTTCTAATTCAATCATTCAGTTTCACTTTATTTTGATGGTCCATTTGAGTATTAGTAGACTGTTTGCTTAATATCTGTTGATACTGACATTCAACAGACATTTAACTGACTATAAGAAACTTTGCAAGTATGTCAACTCACACTAACCCCAACCCTAACAGTTTACTTATAATTTAATGAAAATTAGTTGTAAAGTAACTTAAATTCAACAAACGGACAATCAAAATAAAGTTTGACCAATCATTCTTTCAGCTAGTGGTCTAAAAACTGAAACAAGTTTGAGATTTGCAGACATCTTTTTAATGTGATTCAGATTATGGCTGTGCGATTAATCGAATTCGACTTTTCTACGATTCAGCCAGTTATATTTTCAGTATAACTACTCTAGCCTCTATAAGATTGAATATAATGCAAGAGGGAATGTGATAATGACAAGTGATTTATTTTACCAGTGATAAAAGGTCTAATAATATTGGCAATGACAAATGGACAAATGATATACGTTAGGACATATTTAAAGTCTCTTCAAATCTACCGTTCCAAGTCTATAAAAAATAGCATTTTAACCTGCAGTAGACCTACATAGAGGCCTAATGTTAGTGTTGTTTTACCATATGTTTGAGAAATGACAATAATAATAACCTACTCATATTAACCTTTTATTTTACATCTACAGAATTGAAAAGCGTGATCTTTATTTTAAGCAAAGAAAATCGTGATTCTCATTTTAGTCAGAATCGTGCAGTTCTAATTCAGATGTTAGCACATGGTTGCCTGTAATCACAGGTTGAGTGTGATTCATTGCTTTCTCAGTTTAATGATTTTGTCATTTTGTTCTGGCAACGCTGATAGTTCAAAACACAGTCAACCATCAGATCTTTTGGCAGCACACAACTGGATTTTTTTTACTGTGTTAATCAGTGTTGTTCAACAAAAAGGTCAGGTAAACAATTCAGTGACTCACCTTTAAAGTAAACGCTGTCTGAAATTGCATTCTCTAGGAGTAGGAAGCTCTTCTGAATATGCACTTACTGTGTAGCCGCATACTGCCCAAACAGCACTGACCCTACAAGAGATGGGCTCTGCTGAATATGTCCTGTGGGACGTTGGCTACTAATGTTTCAAGACCTGTAGGTTAAAAAGTGAAACTGCTGTGGATCGAACTTGTCTCTGTTGGATTGGACCGTCAAGCCATTCCTAAAAAATGTGCACAGATTTGTACGGCCCATCATCCTGATGTACTGTAACAGGCCTGCTCCACCAGGGAACACCACTGTCATTGTGTAATATAATAGTGTTTAGGTAGGTAGAAGATTAATTTGTTTAGGTAGGTAGCACATGTTGTTCTTCACATGAATTGCAAATAGAACATCGCCCAGAGCATCACACTCACTCCACTGGTTTGTCATCATCCCACAGTGCATCTCGAGGAAATGCACATGTGCATGGCTGTCCACAAGATTCATTAGACTTGACCGCTTTGTTCCAGTACTCTTTTATATGAATCCTCAATTGTTTCCGGTTATGCAGCTACATGTACAGCAGAGCGACTTGTGCCACAGTAGACATTTTGTTGGCTTGGATTAGACAGGATGGTCTTTGTTGCATTTATGCATCGATAAGCCTTGATTGCCCAACACCCTGTCACCAGTTTGTAGTTTGTCCCTCCTCAAGCTACCATTGGTAAATTCTGACCACTGAATTAGAACAACCCTCCAGCATTTCAGAGATACCATATGTAATGTCACCTTGCCATAACAATGGGGCCCTTGTTGGATTTTTATTCCTACCCATTTCTCCTGCATCTTAGATGATGAATACTTAAACTAATTGCTTTCCCTTTTACCAACCCATACCTCAATATATGTCCTTCACTGTGTACGAAATCAGCCCTATATCTTCACTATATCCTACAAGAGTTCACTAATGTCTAATTGAAGGTGTGAATGAAAACCAGTGAGTGAATTTGAGCACTGAGTGCACTGGAAAAGATGCTGTTTTGTTTGTGCTTTGCTGGTTGATCAATCCCTCAGACTTAGATTTTTAACTTCTTGGTGAGACGCTTTGATTAAGGCTGATATATACTTGGTCCGGCGCAGCCTTCACGCAGTCACATAGCCCTCACTGTGGCTAATGCTGACGCTGACGCACACCTCGCTTGGTAGCTGTGACGAGTGTGGGCGGTGCTGATAGCCGGGAGCCCAATGTAGCGAGTGTTTACAATTGTCGTGTCCCATGAAGGAGCTCCAGTTGGAAACTTTTGTTTTGTGTTTACCTTATGATTGCACGTTCGCCGGTTCCCACCTCAGAGTGAGCGAGTTTTATCTACTTTTACATTAAGGTAGTGTTCAGAAAAAACAAAACACCAGCGAAGAAACTCGATGCAAAGGAACATAAAAACCTACTGCCAGCTAGCGTTTTGGAAGTGTTATTCCTGAGCAACACAAACAGCACACAGAAGTATAAGGCATGTGCCATTGGTCACGCCAATCACTCGACGCAAAAATCTAAATCAGCCTTTATTCAACTCTTAGCAAGCTGTCTATTATTATTTTGGGTTCTGTCATTTACATATATGTTATTTTAACAAATAATTTATTTCGAAACTAACATTGATGGAATTACGCTGTAGATGCTGTCTTGTGGTCAGATGTGAGAATTCATTCAGCGCGCAAACTCTCACAGCGCATTATGGGTATGTTCTCGCTCTTGAGTGTACTGTACATTGGTTGTACAATCATTATTGCAGTGCGTTGTGGGATTGATTTGATTGATTGTGCTTTGGACACTAGGGTTTGGCGATGTCGACCAATTTGGCTTCGTACGATCTCTAATGTGAAACATCGTAACGGACGATGGCATCGTCGTCGTAGTCGGCGGTGAATTAATCATTTATAAATAATTAATTTATTCATAGTGAATTAATAATTTGTAGCCTACTGTTTCAACCTGACCCGCATGGTCTTTGTTTTACCCATAACCAAATCATAAATAAAGATAAGTTACACACAATACACCACCTGTCAGTCACTTTTTCTGCGGGACACTGGCATCAATAGGCAGAGTGATCTGTGTCATTATAAAGGCGTCGACCAACTTGGTTGGTAAAAAAAGGTGCACAACCAAAAGGAACCAACCAACAGTACCTGAGGTTTTCACTAAAATTACTAAGTACAAGCATGAAAGTGAAATATTGAAGCAGTGTACTGACACTGTGACACGTTACCTGATAGATTCAAAAGACCGAAGAGTCGTTAGATACAGACAAGATTAATCAAATCACATTTAACAACCATAGTGAGACACGATTCAGCGGTACATCATTGATAAACTGTACGAGGGCATCGTCTGTTGACCTAACCCTATTGGACACGACTAAAATGACTGCTCCCTCAAATAGTGCACTAATTAAGGGTATAGGGTGTGATTTCGGATACAGCTTTGTTACATAAGCAGTGATACTCACTTCACCTATTACTGCTGTCATTGTTTTGGTACATCAGTGTATCTTCTGTGTAGTATTTTACAGCTTTACCCAAACAATCATCACAAACATTTGAAAGTGTCTGTAGGTTCTACGTGGGCTTCAGTAGGAGTAACTGAAGAACTCTGAGCACAAACTCTTGATTGGCATGACATGTATAGCGGTTCTGCCCATTCACCTCTCTCCAGCATCTCACCTGAGCGTAGTTGTGTGGTGAGGATATGGTTGCCATAACAACAGCCCAGGTGGCAGGTGACCTGGGTGGTCTGCCTCAAGCTAGCACACTGTGCCTGTGTCTGCCTGTGTCTGACTGCTGACGCTCCCCTCCCCCTGCTCTGAACAGACACAGCGTCTCAACAGATGAATATAACAGGAAAAACTGTTTTCAGCTCCTGCTGTTTAACAGCTCTTGGCAAAGCTCCAAACAAACCTGGGGTCTTCACACATTTGTTTGTTCGGGAATCTGCGTATACACATAATTCACCTATATTGTCAGTTCTCTGTGTTCAGCCTCAGGGAAGGTGTCGTACATTACACAAATATGACAGCACTGTCAGAGTTTGCTTTATGATTATTAATGAGGCTCTAGTAAAGGCTAATCACAACGTTATTGTGTCATCATGTCTTTTAGAACTGTTATTGAGAATCAAACTACCAATATAAGATTTAACTTTAAAGATTTTTCCTGAAAGAATGTGCACCATGCCTCTGAAAAGCAATTCCATTTGTGACTAGACCACAACACCAGGGTTATGTTGCACAGATACATTGTAGAAATAGCCAGTAATACATTATATTAGTCAAAATTATTGATTTTTTTTTTCTTTTTTTTTCCTTTATGGCAAAAATCAATAGAATATTCAGTAAAGATCATGTTTTATGAAGACATTTTGAACATTTCTTGTAATGAAAAGTAATTTAAAACTTAATGTTTGATTAGTAATATGTAAGAACGTAATTTAACTACTTGTTGTTGTTTTTTTCCCGCAGGTGGTAATTTTTTTTTTAACCCTCAGATTCCAGATATTCAAATAGTTCTTTGCCAAATGTTGTCCTATCATAACAAACCATTCATGATTAGAAAACATATGTATATGTTATGTATATGTAAGGACGTTGCAAACCGGTTGCTTGGATGCTATGGGTAAGGCCAGACAGAATCTGCAGACTTTTTTTTTTTTGCTATTTCTGCACACGGAATGATTTTGGGTGTATCGCAAGTAAAAACTTAATATGTGAAATGTAAAAAATTATACATTTTAAACTTGTATTAAATGTTTACAATGCAAATCCTTTTAGATCCAATTATTTGATAAACAAAGCAAGTCTCTCATATAATATATCTACCATATATCTACTAAAAGACAGAAATTATACTTTACAAACTGTATTGTAATTAAAGTAAGTAAATCATGAACATTTTATATTTGTCAGTTATATTACTGAAATTAATTTAAAAACTGAATATATATAAATTTACACACAACTAAACAAATAGATTAACGCAGATTCCATGTGGGTCTAGCTACGGGCACTTGCTAGTGTAGTCATACCAAGTCTACGGTTCAGATATAAAATAAAATCTTATACAAAATTGTTTTAAGTCGTATGCTTACATGCCAAGAACAGGCAATTACTTAAAGTAAACAATTAAGTAAAAGTGTAATTGGCAGTAGAACCAGGGTCAGGCTGCGACTAAATGAATAATTCTTTCTTTCTGCCAGTGACACTACATTTTGTTAGAGGTTGCGCTGGTGCCACTATCAGTGTGCCTAACTGATCAGCATTAGCATTCTGTTGTGCATGATAAATATGTATGAAATGCCAAACGTGCCAAAAGTTAAACAAAATGGAGCTTCTTGTTTGAAATCGCATGTCGCAAAGACTGTTAATCAGCTCAGCTGAAAAGCAAATGGAGCATATTTGACCTAAAGCCAATTCACTACACTCACCTGCCACAATCACCAGACATTAAACTGTGCTGTGAGATATCACATAGGTATGCAATTTAAACTGCTTTAAGGACAAATTAATCAGAACTGAATCATTGCAAAAACAATCTAGTTAAAGGCATTTCATTTCACAAATAACCAACATTTACCATGGTTTTACTGTGGTAACATTGACAGTTACCATTGTGGCAGGAAATAATTCCTAAAAGCATAGTTCACCCAAAAATAAAAATTCTACCATCATTCACCTATCCTTTACTTGTTTCAAACCTGTCTGGATTTCTCCATTATGTTGAACACTAAAGAGGATACTTTGAAGAAAGCTGGGAATCAGTAGCCTGCACCATTCCATAGTGTTTGTTTTCCTACTATGGAAGTTTTCAGATTTTTAGCTTTATTCAAAGTATTTGAACATTTTGTGTTCAAGAGAATAAAAAAAACACTTAACTTTTTGATGGCCAGTAAATAGTGAGTAAATTTTCATTTTGGATTAACTATCCCATTAAGTCATATCATTTGTTTGTTGACTATTTGTACTTATAATGAATGTCTTCAGATTCCTGTTTCATAGCAAATATAATTATAAATCAACCATATTATTGGGCTACTTTTTACTATGACAGTAAGGTGCTGAGACTGTGGTTGTCTTGATCTGCAAATGTATAAAAAATATGAGGTTGTTATAGCTTTCACAGAAACAGACACTGTTTTTGTTGAAAATGAAAATATATGTACATCTGCATCCGTTCTCGGGTTGCTGCTACACTTAACTCAAGCTCCAAATAGGCTTATTTAGTTTTCGTATTATTAGTTAGTATTAGGTCCAAGCTCAATTCTATTTTTGTACCCCTACCCCTTCCCTTTCCCCTTGGCCTTTGAAACAGAGTGTGACGGGGAAGGATTTCAAAATTTACCCCTAAGAAATGATACAGAAATTATCTATGGGAAAACACTAAATGCAACAATATCGTGTTATCATAACAATATAATGTGGCAATAAGATTGCAACAGTACTGTGTGTTTATCTATGTAAACACACGAAAACAACATTAACATTATACCAGACACCGTAAAAGGGTCAATCCCAGCCACTAGAATGCAACTGTGCATTCTAAATTGTGCAACTAAATTGTGCATCTCCTGACTTCTGAGTGCAGCTGCTGTAAGCTGCTGTTGTAGCTGGTGTGTTCTGGGAAATTTTCTTACCTCTTGGTTTCGAGTGTGGTCCTGAAAAATCTCCCTTTCAAGGGGTATCTAGCCCTTCCCCTTTTCCCTAAACCTTCAAGAGAATTGGGACACCCCTACCCCTTCACATGAACATGCAAAACGAGGTAAGGGGAAGGGCTAAGGGGTAGAATTGGGTTTGGGCCTTAGTATTATTAGGTATTAGTAGACCAGACCTATCCATTAACGGTCCATAAAGTATACAAAATTGTTAGTAAGTGTTTTTTATCCTCTTGGTCTTTTGGTCTTAGTGATTTTATGTTTTGTTTTTTCTTAGCAGACATTTTGTATAGCAGAGTGAATAACTTACTGTTGTTTTATTGTAACTTATAAATAAATATGATTTGTAAGACCTGTAATGTGCATATATAGATATGGGGGAGGGGAGGTGTTGGGGGTTCTGATTGTAGTAAATGTACATAGGGGTCTTCTTGGAAAAAAAGGTTAGAAATCACTGTGCTGGGGTATTGCAAGGTCATTGCTAGAGTACTGCGCATGGTTGCTAAGGTATTATAATGTGGTTGCTAGAGTTTTGAGGACGGTTCCTAAGGTTTTGTAAGGTGGTTGCTAGAGCATTGATTCTGGTTGTTTGGGAATTGCAAGGTGCTTGCTAGGTTACTGAGAGTGGTTGCTTCTTGCTTGCTGGTTGTTAGGGTGTTGAGGGTGATTACTAGTAGGGCTGCACAATATATCGTTTCAGCATCGATATCGCAATGTGTGCATCTGCAATATTTACATTGTAAAGTATGCACATGTTGAGTGTGAATTAGAGTTGACCAAGAGCTACAGAATTGTATTTAATTGCTGTATTTGTACAGAATTCATATAATTTTATGCAAACAATGAATTTCAATACATTTTAAAGTGAAAATGAATTTTTTTTTCACTTACCCCACTGGCAAATAATTAGAATTATTTGAGGAAATTACTCTTAATTTTCACTCTTTTGAAGGTGAAACAAAACTATATTTTTACTTGCTCTTTTTTTGATATTTGGACTACAAATGAGACAAAGAAAAGCATTTTTTGTACGTGATTATTCCATTTTTTTAGCTGAATACTATTAGACTCTTCAGAAAACCATCATATAGTGCTATTCAAACCAATCAACTTGTGAAACTGTAATCATATCGCAATATTTATCGCAAACAAATAAAAATTGCAATATCAGATTTGTTAAATATCGTGCAGCCTTAGTTACTACAAGTTGGTGGCTTTCTGTCATTGGATGTTTAACTGTGCCATCAATGCTGACTTAGGGAATCTGCGGACATTAGTTGCTATTTCTGCAGAATATTTTGTTAAAAATCTGCAGATTTATGCAGAATGATTTTGGGAGTATCATAATTAAAACTTTAATATATGAAATAAAAAGTAATACCTTTTTAACTTTTATTTAATGTTTACAATGTAAATCCAACTAGATCCACTTTATTTGGTAAACAATGCAAGTCTCTCATATTAAATATCTACTAAAAGATAGAAAATATTACTTCACAAACTGTATTGTAAATAAATCATGTGAATATTTTTATATTAGCCAATATTATTACTGAAATTAATTTGAAAACTGAATAAATATAAATTTACACACATTTACACCAGTAAATAAACAGAAACAATGATGGGCTAAAAATCGGCAGAATTCAGCGTGCGCAGATTCAGTGTGGGCCTACTTAAAGGTAATCATCAAAAGCATTAATAACTGATGAACAGAAACACAGTTGAGTTAAGTGAATAATTTTTCAATCAGTGTATTTTGCTGTCAGTTTGCTGTTTAGTATGTGCATCAAATAGCCATACATCATTGTTTTCAGTCTATATTTCTCAGATCGTTGCATGAACTCTTGCAAGCCACGTACTGTAGGGCTGTGCGATTTAATCAAAATCAAATCGCAATCGTGATTTGAAACATTGCGATTAGCTAATCGCAAGAGGCTGCGATATGAATTATATATTATTTAACTTCCCCCACACAGAGCAAATGCGTGACTCCCGTCTGTGTGTGATGGTCTTACTAGCCAATTGAGTGAGCACACTTTCGTTCTGCCCGATCAGAACTGCGCAACCAAACTACTGTATGTGGAATGTCCATAATAAAACAAACAAACAGGAAGCGAGAACGAGTGGGATGATGGCGTCTGCCGCTTCAGAAGCGTTAATAGACAAATTCATATCAAAGAAAAACAGCATGTCGGTAATATAGGAATATCTTTGTTTCAAAGTCACGGACACCAAACAAATCCAGGTCATTTGTAAGAGCTGTTGTAGAATTGTTGCCACAGCACAAGGAAATACAACCACCAGCGCCTAAAAAAGCACCACAGGGGGCTATATGAGTAGTGTCTTGCTAAAAAAGTTGAATAAAAATTTAGCTAGTGACAATCAGTCTACTGTAGTAGCAAGCAAAGTACAATTTCAGAGTTTTTTTGCTAATATAAGTTGATTTCTTTTCAGTTCCTTTTTTAACTAACACTCACTGCATTTTAGCAGTGAGGAGCTACAATACAGTTTATTGAGCTGAAGCTTGACTACAAAATTAATAATGCAAATCAAATCAAACTCGCAATATCTGTCAAAAAAAAATCACAATTAGATATTTTCCTCAAATCGCACAGCCCTAAGGCCACAGAAATACAACAGAGCTCATGTTTTACACACACATGAGTTAATCACCAAAAAGAAATGTTGCATATCGCTGTTTTCTTTCCTCTGATGTGATGAGCTGGGACTTCTTTACATTAGTGCTGCTTTGAACTGTTGGTATCAATGCATTCACTAACTGAATTACTGGACTTGCCCAGAGTTTAGCGGTTTGAGAGGATCTGATCTCCAGCAGGGTGTATGATCGGTCACATCATATCACATGCATGTAGTATTAATAATTAAGAATATTCATTGTTGATATCTTCCGGCAGGTGAAATGTCTATTTATGCATAATTCACGAGAGCACTTATATCTTGAATATAAGTGCATTGGATAAACCTGTTAAAACACACCTTTGCATTAAAACAGTCTTCATCTGTGGTTCGACTCTTTGTTTAGGTGAACCAATCCCCTTGATTGGTACACAAGTGAAGAACTTCCTCTTAGAGCCCCTTGTTTTGCGTCTTGCTGCTTAATTGCCAGTAATGGCGCTTTTATCAGGGAGGTCAATTGGACAAGGGCATCAGAGAGCGCCCATAAACTGCTCTCCCGGGCTAATTACCCCATCCTCTAGAGCTCTTTAGAGTCTCTCTGCCTATCAAACGATTGCTCAAAATAGTCTTTAGGTCAAACATCGTGCATGAACCACAGAACCTCGTCTCTGAATAATTCATTGGGATGAGAAAATGTGTACAAGCTTATCAAAGAAAACGCTGAAGTGGAAGGCTACGGATTTGACAGATGAGAGTTTGGACCGAGGTGCTGGATTGAGTTTCCTAAAGGCCTCTTAGCTGCTTCCCATCATTTTTAAGCCACTGTTTGTCAGCTACTATTATTGTAGAGTAAGTTGCATCATTTTTGCCAAACTAAACCCACGGGAGTTGCAGCAGAGTGCAGTCGAGGCATCAGCGAGAATCCCTTAGGACCCGTGAGTGTGTGTTTGCCACTTATGTCCCGTTACTGCTACTTGTGGAGTCCCATAGGAAAGCAGTGTGAAAGGAGACATGATCACCACGGCATCAGATTGTCCAGTTCACGTTTCAAGTGTAAATCACTTCATATGTTCTGGCGCCCGCAGAAAAACACTAGGATGAAGTTGTATCCAGATTTGCATACTTGCGCTGATGAGCAATTTCATGCAAATGTCAACCTTGCCATGAAAAAGAAATAATGTGTTGATCCTTTCTCAGTTTTATGTGTGTGTGTGTGTGTGTAGTCTTGTATTTTACAGTACTGTACAGTACTCAATGTATCTGTCAGTATATCTGTTTTCAAACAATTATATTTGACTTGACAAAGTCACAAAAGTGCCAGTTTTACAACTGTCACATCCACAACAAAGCTTTTTCCTCATAAATGCAAAAATATTATATAAAATAAATGTTGTTTTATAGTGAGTCAACATTTATCCTTTTGATTATCATTATTTCTTTTATGTTGTGCAGTTGAATTCACAGAATTTCTACAAAGTGTTGTATACTGTAAACTCGCAATGTTTTTTGCTCACATCCATAACGCATGCTCATTTTTTCTCATTTAGAAATAAAAATGTGTTTACAGATTGATATTTTTTGTTTCATAACTCTGTGGTTAGTAGTTTAGGAAAATATAAAAGATGTTTCAATACAATGTTTACATATACTTTCTCTGTGAATTTATGTTTTAGGTTTTTACTGCAAATGTCACATCCATAAAGCTGGAGTTGCTCTGATTTAGCCTTTATGTGCTGTTGGGGATCCACTTTGGGGTGAATTTTAATTTAATTTGGCCTTAACTTTTTCTGTATTTCAGCTAGCGGAATGATTTTTGGTGACCAAAATATTATTTCCTATTTCTGATCTTATTTTGACACATATTTTGAGAAAATTCTTTGAATTTAACACCAAAACACCAAAATCTTGAACATGTAAAACAACATTGCCTTGGATGCATTATTTTTGATTAATTAATTTATTATTCTCCTTAGTTTACTGTTGGTGGCTGTTTTTGCCCCATTGACTTCTATTATAACCACATTTTTATTTTATTGCAAAGCCATGACACCATATAGTCGTGCATTTTTGATTGTTGGTCGTTTTCTGTTGGAAAGAGGTCAAATTTGGAATTTTACTGTTGATCATCAATTGGGAACATTAACCCTTTAGTTAGGCCTGTGAAAAAAGCTTAGTTTCTGGATTTTATATGGAGTATAACAGCAAATAACAACTTGTGTATGTTGTCTGTGAGTGTGTGAGATAGACCTTTGAACACCTTTGCACACTTTGCACACAGCTTTCAGAACTACAAGGAGTAAATAAAAACAAGGACTGTGTATTTATGCACCATCAAATGTGGTGATAATGGAAGTCAATGGGGCAAAAATAGCCGCCAACAGTAAATTAGGGAGAAAAAAGGAAAAACTAACAATGCATCAAAGCCAATGCTGTTACTAATCATTCACATGTCCAAGACTGTGATAAAAGACCAAAAAAAGTCTACAATTATTTTTGTATTGAAAATACGTCATTTTGTGTTTTTGTTTTCCCACCAAATCATTGGCATCATTTGTGAACTTGGCAATTAAAGAGTTAAAATTCTGTAATTTTGTAAACAATTTAGTAGTTTTGATCAGGGCTGAGGTTGATTAACAGATTCATGCAAAAAAGAAAAAAAAAAGAAAATATTTATCGGATTTCTTTTTACACCAGTTTAATTCAGTGGACAGGTTCATGTAACAAAAGGGTATAAATTTGAGAAGTGCACATGGATTAAAAGGATAGTTAACCCCGAACTGAAAATTCTGAAGATATTTTTGCAGAAGAACAGCTGAAAAAACAGCTGCTATTGAAGTTAATAGTTCTTGTTGTCATTATCTTTTGTGTTTAACAGAAGAGAGAAACTTGAAACAAGTATAGAATGAGTAAAGGATGACAGAATTAAGATATTTGAGTGAACTATCCCTTTAAGTATAAACAGTGCAAGTTCGTTCACACTGAAAATTCAGCTGATAAGACAAAGTGTGGAGTGATGCACTCAGCTATTATAATTATGTTGTGGAGGTGGTGGGGCTTTTAGACTCTGATGATGAATGACAAAATAACCTAATAAAGTTCACACACTAGACCAGGGATCAGCAACCCTGCTCCTGATATATCATGCATTTCCAGTAATAGCAATAAATTCGTTACTTTTGAAAGTATATGAACACTGAGATACAGTTTGACGTCAGAGTTATTAGCCCTCCTGAATTATTAGCCCCCTGTTTATTTTTCCCCAATTTCTGTTGAACAGAGATCAGATTTCTTCAACTCGTTTCTAAACTTAGTTTTAATAGCTCATTTCTATTAACTGATTTTTTTTTATCTTTGCCATGATGACAGTACATAATATTTTACTAGATATATAAATAAAACAAATAAGACTTTCTTCAGAAATACTGTGAAAAATGTCTTGCTCTGTTAAATGTAATTTGGGAAATATTTGAAAAAGGAAAACAAATTTGAATTCAGCTAAATAATTAGTATTTCTTGTATAATAAGTGTAACTGTGGTAATTAGTAGCTTTTTTTCTTTCTTTTTTATAAATATTGTTGATTCAAAATTGATTCTCAAAGCCATCAATATTCTATATTTCTATTTCTATATATTCTGCTTACTTATTGTATTCATTTGAAATAGAGATGTGGGTCCTATTGAAGGGCTAGTTCACCCAACAATATGCATTTCTCACAGTCAATTGGTTCTAAATTATAAAATAAATGTATATAATAAATTCCATGCAGATGTCAACCTGGCCATGAAAGATTAGCGAAACACATTGCAAGTTGTTTGTGTAGGCTTTACAGTACTGTACAAATACTCAAAAATATCTCCGTCAACAGTTTTCAGATAAGATTATTTGATTCACTGAAGCGTAGAGCTGAGTGATTCATCGAAAAGTAATCAAAATCTTCATTTAGAACCTATAATCAATCAAATTTTTCCAGGTCAGTTTTTTTAAATTACTTTCCCTACTGTGTGTGGAGTCACGTGACCCCACTCTGTTAAGGCTGAATTATCCTTATTATATTATGATTTATTCTAGTTATATTATTATGATATTATACTTTTGCGCAGCCTTTACATACGACGCGTAGCGCAAGCTTTGTGATTAGTCGGTTTGGTAGTGGTGACCAGTAGAGAGTGGGTGGCACTGAGAGCCGTGTTTTAGGCAGTGTGTGGTTTAATTTCAGCTGTTCAGCATTGATGTTCAATAAATAATCATAGATAGTAGATATTGTGTGTTTACTTCAATTATTTTAAAATCAAGTGTTGCACGCTACATTCAAAAATCTCTCACTTGTAATATGAGCAGATTTACTGTACAAAACTTGTCAGTGAACTACGTGGGCAAAAACAAATTATTAAATAAATAAAAATCGATAAATTGTACATAAATGCGAAAATGTCAAATAAAAATACTACAGAGAGCGATAACTCTTATCCATTTGATTAGCATTATTTATTTTGGGTTGTGCAGTTTAATTCAAAGAATTTCTGTAAATTATGTGGTTTATTGTAAATCTGCCTACTTTTTTGCCACATCCATAACACATTATTTCTCTTATTTAAATGATAAAACACACTTGCAGATTGATATTTATTGATCCATTAACTCTGTGGTTATTTTTTAAAATGTAAACAGATTTTTGATGGTATATGTTCTCAGTGAGTTTAAGCTTTAAGTTTTTACTGCACTTGTCACATCCACGCTGTTATTGCTCATTTATTTCTTGTGGTGAACACAAAACATGATATTCTAAATATTGCTTGGAGAAAAAACAAACAGTTAATCACATCCACAGTAGCAAAAAAAGTATTATTTAAGTCAATGTTTACCAGCATTCTTTAGTATATCTTCCTTTATGTTCAGCAGAATAAAGAAACTCAAATAGGTTTGAATATATTGAAGGTCAATAAATGTTGACTACTTTTACAAATCTTTAATAGACCCATACCTGAAATAAAAATTGCGTAATATAAACTGACTTTATTTTCATTAATCCATGATTTGTAAACTCACGTTTGCTGAGCATTTTTAGAAACATCAATAGCATTTTAATTAAATCTTTACTTACTGAATCAGATTGAGAATTGAGAGAGCCAAATCAAGCTCAAATCAAGCTCAAATGAGAACTTGTGAATCAGAGACAGAATCAAATCAAATCGATTCCCTGCTAGCTCTAGTCATAATTTATTTATCTTTATGTCATTCTGGACCCATATGACTTGTATATTTTCATCTCAAATGATAGAGTTTTCTAGCTACTCCTTTTATTATTAAAATTAGGCCTTTTCGTCTACTTCGTGGTATTCATATTAAGACTTTTTCCTTCTGCTGCATTTTATTAAATGAATCATCTATCAGACTGACAACCAGGGAGCGAGTAACAATCCATGAAGAATCAGCAACAGACTGCAGAAAAATACTGTGCTTTATCATGCCACTTCTGCATTATAACGGCAACATTGCTCACAGCCAGAGGTCGGATATCTGCCAATGATGGTCTTTAGATGTATTACTGAAGCAGTGCATTAATGGTATAGCTTTAAGTTCTCTGAAATGGTTTCACTGTGCTGGGCGCGCTGAGAACTAACACAAAGCTGTAACTGCTGTTTGTATAGAATGATATTTGCTAGTGGTGTAACATAGGTTTGGCACACGTGTGCATCAAACAAATAGTGTTAATGTGTTACTCTACACTACCTGACAAGTCTTGTCATCTATCCTAGTTGTAAAACAATAAATAATAACTTGACCATTTCCAATTGATCATTTGGAAAAGTAGCAGAAGGTACATTATTATTATTATTATTATTATTTTTTTGATGGTTCTGTGTCCTCATCGGTTGCTCTCCCTTTTGGGCTTCTGCAGGGCTCAATTTTAGGTCCTTTTCTTTTCTCTCTTTAACTGCTCCCCCATGGCTCAATAATTAGGAAGTATGGTTTGTCATTCCATTGTTACGCAGATGCCAGTCAGATCTATGTGCCGCTTAGTAAAAAAATTACTCTGTCAACTCGCTCCTTGATTGTCTTAGTGAAAAGAAGGCTTGGACGGCTTTTAATTTTTTAAGTTTTAATGAAAAAAAAAAAGAAGAAGTAACGGTCTTTAAAGGTATCGTTGGGAATCCACTATTCAATTTGTGTTCATTAGCTCAGCATATTAAGCCTAAAGTCACAAATTAAGGAGTGAAATTTGACACCGATTTCACATTTGACAATCAGATTAGAGCGGTAGTTAAATCTAAAGACAATTAGCAAAAAGAAAGCGATATATACCTAAACAACAGTTTGATCCATATGATCCATGCTTTTGTGACCACTCGGTTAGATTACTGTAATGCACTTTATGTGGAAAGTAGCAGGTCAGCTATTGTCCATTTGCAAATGGTGCAAAATGATGCATGCACACCCGTTGACTGGAACTCATAAATACAGTATGACCACATTTCCCATATGTTAACTTCGCTTCATTTGTTGCCAGTTCATATTAGAATACAGCTTAAGATTCTTTTATTTGTTTTTAAATCTATAAATGGTCTTGCCCAACCTTGTATTTCTCATCTGATACACCCTATAAGCCCACTTCTTCTCTCAGGTCAGCTGATCAGCTTCTCCTGATTGTACAAAACAAAACGTAAGGTTAGAGGGGATCGTGCTTTCGCTTTGGCGGGTGCTAGACTTTGGAATGAGTTGCCGCTACCCAATGCACAGGCCTCTTCTATGTTCTCATTTAAATCAGCTCTTAAAACTCACTGGCATTTGATACCTGATTTAATAACTGGTTATTTTAATATATGTGGTATATTTTTAAGTGGATTATCGATATTTTATGTATTTTATGTATTTTATAGACTATTATGCTTATTTGGTTGTATATTTTCTGTACAGCACATTGGCTCACTTCTGTGTTTGTAAAGTGCTCTGTTAATAAAGTTTGACTTGACTTGACTTGACTTGAGATTTGATGGCTGATATATTAGGCAATAAATATTAATATAAATTTTTTAAGACATTGGCCATGATGGAAAAAACAAAAGGCAAAAACCCATACAGTGAACAGCTGACCAACTTCGGAAAAGTTTGAAGCAGTCTTTGGACTTATTTAATCAACTAATCTTTTCTATGGCCGACCAAGTCACTGAACATTTACCAAAATTAAAATACAAGTAAAATAATAAAAAATCGTCAGACACCAAGTGAATAATGTGGTTCAACCAGTAGAAATAATAAATTATTTATTATGTGGTGCCTTATCTTGAAGAAAGTTGCCTAAATTAAATCAGCCGATATCGATACGGCCGCCTATATATCCTGTATATTCACCTCATTGTCGTCCAGTCATACGCATGTCTGTTTTCAGACTGGAAACACAAGCATTCCAAAGTTCAAGCTTGATGACCTTTGACCTAAGAATTTGCATCACATGAATGCGTGGGACCAATAGAAGGTCAAACGACCTTTCTGTAGAGATATTTAAAACAATGCACCCACAAAGCATACTCTTGTTTTATAATCCCACTTGAATCATGGCCAAGTGGAAAAACAGATACTACATAAGTATCCTAATGAGTATAATACACTTGAAGGTATAATAGCCAATACACATCCATTTCTACTTATGATCTTACAGTCCTGATTGTACAATTTTGACAGTATATTTTCTAACACATGACGAGCATTCCAGTATAGATGAAAAAAGAAATGTTTTCATGTTAATAAAATGAGTTACAGTCCCTCAGAACAGGAGTGAATGCCAACATTTATTATCCGGCAAATATGAATTACAAACATCTAATCAGAGTTTCAATCAGTAAAAAATATATATATTTAAAAACATCTTATGTTACATGTTTGACATAGCACATTGTAAATCTTATCACATAGCAGTAGATTTGCCTCAAGCAGTGTCTACATGTGTTAGAAATTACTACGAGTCACTAGAAAATATGTCTCTAAATATCTGCACCGCAGTGCACCAAAAACAATTAATTTTGACACCCCTATTCATTATTACAGTCTACATTTGGCTAGCAGTTTAAAAACATAGATAATTCATAATTCATATTTTAATTCTGTGTGAGATAAAAATTTGCAATGCTTATTTTTGCTTGTGCACACCACGCCATGTTTAGTTTGCTACAAGGGAATGGTGTGCAATCAGCATACTGAAATAAGGCCTCCTTTACACTGCTACATTTTAGTTTTGAAATGGCGTTTTAGAACAAAAACGATCCACATCCACACTGGCGTTTCACATAGCGTTTCTGAAAAGATCTCCCTCCACACTACACCGCTGAAAACGCACATCACGTGACCACACACACACTCTGGCATGTGCTGCAGCGTATGCAAATGTCTGAGCCCCAGACAGTCAGCGGGTGCTTTGAGTACACGTCCCCACGTGAGAGCAGCAACTGTTGGACCGTTCAAGGATATAGCGCTTGATCTCATCTCACTATAGTTGTTAAACGTGATATTTGATTAGTTTGGTCTCTGTTTAAAGCCTAGTTTATACTCGATGCGTCCGCTAGTTTGCTTGAGTGCGCGTGGCAAATATGACGTCATCACAGAGTTTCCGGATGTTCGCTTTGTGACATGATTTCGGCTGGCGGAGCACATTGTATTTTTTTGAGGCTCGAGCGAACAGTGCGCGCGGCGCCGCGTCTGATTTGAGGTGCATATGAATTGCTTTGAAGAGATTTTGTCTGAAATAGGTACGAATGTAAAGATATCTTTATGATCAGTGATCATAGAGATAACCAGATGATCAATAATTCTTGGCTAGAAATTGCAACAGCAGTGGAAAAGGAGGAAAGTTTTTGTTAAAAGGTTTGGAAAAACCTGAGGGATAAGTTTATTAAAGCCAAAAGAGGCCAATGGAGACACAGATACACAATTACAGAATATGTTTTTCCACCATTCATAGGTTTACCGCTGATGTATATATTACAATTGAATTTAAAACAATTTAATAGTTACAAAACTATAATGAAATGACAAATTACTTCTTTGATAACTGGACAGGAATATTTGAACCAATCGGTTTACAACATGATTCCGTTTTTCTAGGCTTTATGGTGATAATGGTCAGGAATGTTGGATTATTATTGCCTTTTTAGCATGAGAAGAGGACAGAAACTAACCAGACAGTAATGTATGAATTGTGGAGTGGGCTAAATAAATTAAAAAACATCTGTAATATTTAGTAAGTGTACTTTTTGCTTTTATTCTTTCCATAATAAAAAAATATATATTTGTTGAGAAACCCATGTTCTGTTGTCTCTAATATTTTAATACACTTTAATAGGTAAAACTGTCCGAGATATAAACAAAAGCAAGTGATGCATCAAAGTTTGATTAAAAAAATCTTGAATGCGTACAAAAATCTTTATAATCATTAAAATAATTTATAAAAATAATAAAAAATAACTAGTTTAATAAACATCAATAATATTAATGATATGACGTAGTTCCTGAAACATTCTAATTCTCTGTTTATCTGTCTGACTTTACGGTCAGTTTCATTTGACCGCCCCCTGTCGTTTTAAAGAATATCACAACGGCGAACGCGGCGAGTATAAAAGCCTTGTCCGTTTCGCGAGGTGTGCGCGCACTCAGTGGTGCAACGCGGCGCCAGGCGAAAGTATAAATCCAGCTTAACGTGTCTTTGGTCTTTTGAATCTATTACTTGTTCTCAGGTAACGTGTTTTGGTTGTGCGCAAACATAAGTTAATATATTAATTTATGTAACCACATACACTGATTCTGCTCGTTTGACTGATTGCTTGCCTTTATTTCCTATATTGTTTAAACTTATTATACTTTTATAATGGCCATTATTGATTATCAACACTGGTATTCAGTGAAAGAGTGTTACGGATTATTCAAAGAAAGTGTAAGTATGCAGTTATGTTATAGGCTCTGTTTTGTTATAAATATGCATACAGTGAATATGATGGTCATATAAATATGTAGCTACATGACGCCTCAATTTTTGGTGTCTGTTAAGTTGTTAATATGAAAATGAAAATAGGCAGTTCCTTTTATAGTTTTCATTTTATAGTTAAGACTAGTTAAGGCTGATGTGAATGAGGTTATTAAGTACACTGTTCCTTTTGAAGATTTACCCATCGTGTCCTCGGGAGTTTGTGAAGTCTTACAAGGAAAGGATTCAAGACTTTGTGTAGCCTACTTAATATTGAGAAAACCCCCCAATCAGATGTCTACAGCCACACCTCCTTTTTCAGATGTCTCTGTTTTCCCCCATCCACACTGACATGGAGCAGCAGCGCTTCAAAACGGTCTCTTCAGCATTTCTAAAACGCTCCGTTTTGGGGCCTTGAAAACTCTGGGGTGGTGTGGATGGAAGGTGTTACTGCAGCTGAAGTTATGCATTTTAAAACTAAAATGTATTGGTGTAAGCGAAGCCTAAAGGCTGAGTTATACTTCTGTGTCAAGCGCACACGTATGCTCTGGCGCCTTCGTACAGTCGCTGATGCTGACGCGCACCTCTCAGAAAAAATGTAACTACACGTTGCAGCGACGCGTAGCACAAGCTCTGTGATTGGCTGGCTTTGCAGTGCTGACGAGTGTGGGTGGGGGTGAGAGCCATGCGAACCCATTGGAGCGAGTGTTTACAAGTATGGGATCTCATGAAGTAGCTCCAGTTGCACTATTTTGTTTTGTGTTTACCTCATGATTAAAGTTGTTGCACGTCCGCCGGCTCCCACCTCAGAATGAGCGAGTTTTATCCACTTGTACATTTAAGGTAGCGTCCAGAAAAAACAAAACACCAGCGAAGAAACATGACACAGAGGAACATAAACACCTACTGCCAGCTAGCGTTTCGGAAGAGCTATTGCAGAGTAACACAAAAAGCACACAATAGTAAAAATGCATGGCAATGCGCAAGGCATGCACCGTGGGTCACGCCAATCACTCGATGCAGAAGTATAAACCAGGCTTAAGTCTCAGCAACTTTACACACTTTAAAAAATCACCTGAGCTGTTCCTTTTCATTGGTTTTTCGTTGGTGTCTGCCATTTCTAAGCAACCATGAGCCATGCTTGGCTTTAAGACACAAGGGGTTCAACCCATGTCAGTGCTGGCACATATTGTTGTCCATTTAAGCTTGCTTTAAATGTGTATAAAGTCAGTTAAGCTAACATTACTGTAGGTAACATCAGTAGCATACATTGTGGTCACTGTGGTATTTAAAAGTTGACATGGCTGCTTTCCTGTGAATATGCGTGGTATACTGTAAGTGCTGACAAACCCTCTGCGTTTAAAAGCAAGAGTGTCCTGACTGTTTTTTTAAAGATTATTAATAACTTATTTTTAGTTACTTTCCTTTATGGGCCTGGTGGTTAATAGCTTGTTTTTCTGTTATGTGAATCATTCTAATATGACTTTACCCAGACTTTAACAGCATGGAGTACTCTTGTTAATTGTAGCTCTTATAATGTAATATGCAAGTAGTTTACAGCTTTATTTATATATATATATATATATATATATATATATATATATATATAATCGTAACTGAATTTGTTTAAAGGACCAAGATTGTTCAGGACCATAAGAAATGACTTCAAAACTGACATCTGTACCAAACTATCTCTTTTTTTTCTGTACGGCACACCACTACTGTAGTTTATTTTGTCTTAGCCACAAGCACATAATGGAGGGGGTTGGGAGTTTAAGCAGATGCCCTTTTAACAGAGAGGATTGTGGGTGGAGAAGGTCTGAGAAGGAGAAGCTGAGGGAGATGGCAGCAGATGGAGAGAAAGAGCTTCTAGCCTGAAGTCGACCGCTGAACACCAGCCCCGAATCCCCCAAGGAACAGCTGTCAATAGCCATTAAACCGCCAGCCTATCGGTTTTCAGCATTACAGTGGCCTGATGGAGTCAATCTTGACAGTAATGGTCTTGATGCTCGTGAGCAGAAATCACTGATCTGTTTGTTGATTCTGTCTGAATGGCTTGAGGATTGTGCCTTTTGAGCAGATCGGATGCTTTCCTTCAGAACGGATTTGTACAGCTTACGGTATCATATATCACAGCTCTGTTGAACTGGCCTCTTATGGTCTCTTCATGTCCTAATGTAACCCCTCCCCATTTTAGGACTCTTGCATCACAGAACTGTCTGTTATTGTGTGTGTGGTAATCATTAATGAATCTCCAGGGGAACTGAGGATATCAGACAGGAGGTGTTGCCTGAGGCTGTGGTCAGGACTCACTCTTTACCTTTGCTCATCATTCTTCTCTCTCTCCCTTTCTCTCTCTCTCACTCTCTCCCTCCCCTCCTCCTGTTATTGTTCATCAGTTTTTATTGTTGTGGAGATGCCAAGTGGCTCATATTTCTCCATACTTAGACGTTACTTAAAACAATATATATTTTATTTGTTCTATAATTTACATGTTTTCTTTTTTGTTTACACTCTATAGTGTTAATACATGTAAATACATGCATGTATTATTGACAGACAGTTAAATAGACTGATATTTGTATATATTGTTTAAATTACAACGTATATAGTAAATTTGAATATTAATAATTATTTGCATGTTATGTCGTATAATGGATAATCAAGTTAAAACAATACATAATATATAATAATTATGTTATATAATATGTAAATTTATAGATGCATATACTTTAGGCATGTTGACAGATACTTTATTATAATAATTTATCTGAATTGTTTAAATTTTACTCCTAAAAAAATAACATACAGTTTAAGTCAGAATTATTAAACCCCCTTTGAATTGTTTTTCATTTTTTAAATATTTCACAAATGATGTTTAACAGAGGTAGGAAATTTTCACAGTATGTCTAATAATATTTTTTCTTCTGGAGAAAGTCTTGTTTTTATTTCGGCTAGATTAAAAGCAGTTTTACATTTAAAAAAAAAATTAAGGTCAAAATTATTAGTCCCTTTACACTTCTTTTTTTTTTTTTTTTTTTTTTGATAGTCTACAGCAGGGATGCTCAATCCTGGTCCTGGAGATCTACCTTCCTGCAGATTTCAGTTGCAACCCATATCAAACACACCTGCCTGTAATTATCAAGTGCTGTTCAGGTCCTATTTAAATGGTTCAGGTGTGTTTGATCAGGGTTGGAGCTGAACTCTGTAGGAAGGTAGATCTCCAGGACCAGGATTGAGCACCCCTGGTCTACAGAATTGTTATACAATAGCTTGCTTAATAATTACACTAACCTGCCTTGTTAACCTAATTTAATTCACTTTAAGCTACATAGAAGTGTCTGGAAAAATATCTAGTAAAATTGTATTTACTGTCATCATGGCAAAGATAAAATAAATCAGTTATTAGAGATGAGTTATTAAAACTATTATATTTAGATCCTCTTCGTTAAACAGAAATTTTGGGAAAAAATAAACAGGGGGGCTAATAATTCTGAATTCAACTG
>CAIGQQ010015130.1:1530541-1561616 GCA_903798035.1 Danio albolineatus
GTTTGTTGACATTAAATCAGGTTTATTTTGTACATTAACATAACAGATATCCATACAGCAGTGGATATTAACTTGTATTTTTTCACATTTGATTTCAAAAGCAGTGCAAAACTCAATGCGCGCTGTCTGTCTGTCTGTGTGTCTGTGTGTGCGTGCATGCGTGCTTGTGTGAACGAACTTTGTAACTGCATTGTGTGTGACTCATTGTTGCAACTCCTCAACAAACACATTAAACAGTCTTTGGTAAAGTTCTTACTGTTGTATTTCGCACAAACGTAGTGAGATCTGCTCCCTTTACATCTGTTCCTGTTGCATCTGTCTGTTCGACGAGACTGAGGCACGATGATGGGCACGTGGGAACGGTGGGCGGGGAGGACTATCCTTAAAGGCCCAGTACCAAAAACAGCAAAAAGCTGTTTAGAGCTATAATACAAAGACTTTAGACAGCTATAATCAATAATCTGATGGGTGTTTTGAGCTGAAACTTTACAGACAAATTCTGCTGACACGAAAGACTTATATTAAATATAAAAAAGGGGTCAAATATGTGGCTAATAAAACCCTCACACAGTGACAGGCTGTGCAACACTTGCAAAATGCTATATTATAATCCAGGCTCAACATTGCGTATGCTCGCGAGGTGACTTGCGAATGTTCACATTGCGATGTCGATGCTGAAACTATGTAATGTGCAGCCCTAATGATGTTGCAGTGCAAAAGTAATAATGCATTTTTTAATAAAATCACACTAAGCAGCTTTATACTGTACACCATAAAGAAAATTATTTTTTTAGCAGTAGATTTTAAAGGGATAATCCCCATTTACTTTACTTAAAGTGATTCCAAACTATTATGAGTTTCTTTTTTCTATTAAACCTAAAAGAAGACATTTCGTAGAAAGGTGAAACCATTAACTATAGTAGGAAAACCAAATACTATGGAAGTCAATGTTTACAGCTTTCTAGCTTTCTGCGAAATATCTTCTTTTGTGCTTTAACAGAAGAAAAAAACTCAAACAGCTTTGGAACAAGTGAAGGGTGAGTAAATAATGACAGAATATTTGGGTGAACTATCCCTTTAAGGCAAAAAAAGATCATTGTTGTAATCTCACTAGGAAGTGTTGTGGCCAATCAGACACTGCCTTTTATGCAGATTTTATGTTTACGATGTTTTTATGCAGTTGCTGTTTTGTGCATTTCTGTGTGGAGTTTGCTTGTTCTCTTCATATTGGTGCGGGTTTTCCTCCTGGTGCTCCGGTTTCCCCCACAGTCCAAAGACATGCGTTATAGGTGAATTGGGTAAACAAAATTGGCTTTAGTATATGAGTGTGTGTGTGTGTGTGTGTGTGAATGCAGTACTGGGTTGTGGCTGGAAGGGCATCCGCTGTGTGAAACATAAATGTGTTTGTGCTGAATCTCATACAACTGGTGTTTTTCTAAACAGCCGCAGATCAGATTTTCCAACACACGAGAGCTTATTAATTCTGAAAATGTTTTTTATTTTTACTTTATTATTGTTTTATTTCAATTAATTTGTAAATGACTGCAGTTGTTGGCTTCATTTTAGTTTTAGTTTTTCGTTTATTCCAGTAGTTTTTGCTTGCTAAAAATGGTTGTTTTTGTTGTATTACTGTATCGCTATTGTAAATTTGAGCTGAAAATATGAGCATGTTTTGTAACATGTTGATGGAAGCACATTTTACATTGAGACTGAAAAGTTATTTTACATCCTTAAGAGAAATGATTGAATATTTGGGGTCAAAACATACAGCAGCCTTAAGACTTTGCATTTAGATAAAAGAAAAGGAGGAATGTCCCTCCCTTCCTTAAAAGATTATTATTATGCCCCACAATTAAGAACATTGGTGTGTTGGTGCAGTTTTGAAGTAGAAACAAGATGGAAGAAAACAGAAAGCAAAATCTAGGAAATACCAATTCAAGCATTAATAGGTAAAAAAAAATCCAGATGAAGATCCAGTATCTTTACCCACTAACACAGTCTACTTTGAAGACCTGGTTTACAGTGGTAAAAGAACTTCATTTAGAAAAACAGATTTAGATTTTCAAATGAATGGTGCATGACGTTTTAAACTTGGGACTATGACTAATAGATTTAAAACAATGCACATTTTGTACAATTATAAAAGATGGCAGAATGGAATGCTTCTAAACTTTAAAAGAAACGTTTGGTCTTATAAACCAAGATCTGTTTAGATATTTACAGTTCGGGACTGTTACTTGAAAGAAATACAAGAAGAGGATTGGAACAATCAGCTTGTTCAGATTTTTATTCAGACATACAAGAAAAGTATGACTAAAACAATTTCTATATTCATTCATTCGTTCATGTCGGCTTAGTCCTTTTATTATTCTGGGGTTGCCACAGTGGAATGAACCGCCAACTTATCCAGCATTTGTTTTACGCAGTGGATGCCCTTCCGGCAGCAACCAATCGCTGGGAAACATCCATACACACTCATTCGCACACATAAACTAGGGCCAATTTAGCTTACACAATTCACCTATTGCGCATGTCTTTGGACCAGAGCACCTGGAGGAAACCCAAGCCAACCCGGGGAGAACATGCAAACTTCACATAGAACATGTGAACTGACCCAGCCGAGGCTCGAACCAGCGACCTTCTTGCTGTGAGGCGATTTTGCCGCCCACTGTGCCACCGTGAGGCCCAAATTCTAAATTATAATAGAGCATCAAGTTATTCTAGACTATTCTCAACAGACTATATAAGATTAAAATGGCAAAAGGAAGTAGGCATTATTTTGAATCAAGACCAATAGGCTAAAATATGTGCCGTCCTTCATACCACAACCAGTTCAAAATGTTACAGTCTTAATTACACCAAGAAGTAAATCAATACAATCGGGGACTCCTCATTCTTGTTGGAGGAACTGTGGGAAGGAGAGGCACATCATGCACCTTTATTCTGGCAGTGCTCAAGAATTCATCGTTTTTGGGAAACTGTGCACTCCGCTATCAATGATATTTTTGATCTTCACATTCCTAGAACATTCGATGTACTGTTTCTAGGAGTGTTCCTGTTAAACTTGAAAAAGAGGATAGATATCTATTTAAGATATCACTGGCAACAAGTAAAAAAGCTATAACCGGCAAATGGTATAAAGAAGACCCACCAACTAAAGATGAATGGTTCAAAATATTTGAGGAAATAGTTGAGGAAATGGAAAAAATGACACATGCACTTCGATTACAAAAAGACCCCTTTGTAAAAAATAGAGTAAATGGCTAGCTTTCTCCACAACGGCAATATATTCATTCATTTATTCATTTTCTTTTTGGCTTAGTCCCTTTATTAATCCGGGGTCGCCACAGAGGAATGATGGTGGCTTATCCAGCATTTGTTTTACGCAGCAGATGCCCTTCCAGCCGCAACCCATCTCTGGGAAACATACATACATTCTCATTCACACACATACACTACGGACATTTTAGCTTACCCAATTCACCTGTACCGCATATCTTTGGACTTGTGGGGGAAACCTGAGCACCTGGAGGAAACCCATGCGAACACGGGGAGAACATGCAAACTCCACACAGAAATGCCAACTGACCCAGCCGAGACTCGAACCAGCGACCTTCTTGCTGTGAGGCGAACGTGTTAATCACTAGGCCACCGTGGCGCCCAACGGCAATATAATTATCCATAATTTAACATTTACATATTTCTAGAGGTTATGATGAGGTATATGTAATATTTATATGTTTGTATGTATGTGTTTACATGTGTGGAATTGATGTATTTGAGTATATATGCAGGGCTTAACAATAAGGACTGCCCGATGTCCGGGGACAGTGTGAGAGATGCTCGGGACAGTAGACAGAATTGTTACTGGCCCGATCAGGCCAGTGCTGCCTTGTCACTAAATTTATTTTGCCTGCGACTAATTGTCAATTGCCTGCATATATAGTCTTAAAATCAAGAAATAGTTTGTGCTTTCAAGTATGTGAATGCTACCTTCTCTGTGAAGTCGTAAATACCATATTGCCTTTTTGGGTTCCTCTTATCTGATTGGATGTTGAAAGCACGTTATTTTTTTCCGTAACCTAGTAAAAACCAACACAGCAAAGAGATGACAACATGACGGCAACATCAGATTATGAAGCTAAAAGAAAATGTCTGTTTTGTGATGTTTTGCTGTCATTTTTAAGTCAGCCGGGTTTTGTTTTGAAATAATAAAATACCTGCACATTTTCCTTAACATTTTTAGAAATTACTTTTGACACATTATTGAAAATATGTGGCTAAGAAATAGCAATTCACTTTATTTTTGGTGGGGCCAGTGAAACATTTTGGCAGGGCAAGTAAAAATCTGAACCACTGGTCCAATCGGGCCAGTAGAAAAAAACCTTAGTTTTGAAACCTGATATGTATTTATATGTTGTTGTTTTATTTTTATCATCATTATTATTATTATTTGTTCACTTGTTTTGTTCCCACTGGTTATATGTTCCTACATAAAATCAATAAAAACCAAGTATTAAAAAAGACATACAGCAACCTCTATCATCTGATCTAATCATTAGCATATTACTTCACACACACAAAAAATGTGTACTACGAATGACGAAATATTCCTATTCCCAGTATTGTGACTGGCATGGGCACATTCTTTGTTGAACTTTTACAGTTCCTTCACATCTTACATTATACAGCGTACGAGTGCTGTATCATAAAGCCATTGCTATTCTGTGTTATTTTCAAGGTCACCGAGTCCTCAGGCTTTACCACATGAGCTTGCTCATCTTTTCAAATATCCTACATATGTGCAAGCAAGGCGATCGAGTACCTCTTAGCCCGGGATCAAATGAATATATTAGTTTTCACAATCATCTGGCCAGATGGATCTTTTGTGTACTAAGGTCAGAGCCAGACCTGGATTTTCGTTTAATGATGGCAGGACATGAAGAGCCTGCTGTCTCAAGTGCCATATAATGCACGTCGCCTGAGCTCCGTCACACACATCTCGGATGAGAACGTGTGACATTTTGTTAGGCGGAACATTAGAAGGCAATATTATGACATTGGCGTCCATGTGAGAATAACTCGAAGCAGGAAGCGGAGGAAGCTTGTCGGTTGGCTGGTGGTTTAAACTGATGGGTGGTGCTGAGATCCCCACAGGGCTTTGTGATGGACTGATAAGTGAGATTGGCTCAGGAAGTCCGTTATCTGCCTGAGGGAGAACAACAGTGATCAAGAGTTGTAATGCATATCGTTTAGTCAAATTACTTCAAAATATTACATTACGTTTAATTTTTTCTTTATATGCTTATATGAGTAGCGATGCACATTTATGGATAAACGAAGAATTACTTTTTTTATTTAAAATTTACATTGTTTTATAATTGTTGCAGTTTGTTTTAATGAAATCAAATCTAACCTTATGACTTTGTTAGCTCACAGCTAGTTTTGTGGTGAACAGTTCATTTGTTCAAGTCATGAAAGGTTTTAAGTTTGACACCCAGTGGTTGAACTAGATATTGCTGTCCTGGATCAAAACAAACGCAATCGCAGGTTGCCAGATTGAGGACAGGAGCGAGTCATTTAAACCGTGTTCTAAATTACTGCAACCGCACCAGATAGAAGAAATATTTTCCATATTAAAAGTATTTTTTGTCACAACTAACACCTCGAACAACAGGAAACTATGACAATGATCACCTCAGGTATACCTCATTTGCTTTATTCAGTGTCAAATGCTAATAATGCGAGTTTGAATGACATTTTACATGACATTTATTGCAATATACTGAAAGCAGCAGCAGATAGTTCACCTCAGATCTTGAAAATAAAATAAACTAAACACATATCAGTGATTCAGCGTGTACATTTAATAAGTTTAAGAGGGTTAATATGTATTAAATAGATTATAAGCCGCACCATTTCATGAGTGAGTGCATATTCTGTGCATCTGAATGGCTGTGTTTAAAGGGCCACGAAACCCCCTGTCTCAGCGGGGTGTTTTCACATCTCTAGTTTGGAAAAACTCAGTAAAGTAGGTGTGTCAGGGGAGGGACAGAAGGAAGGTTTTGCATAAAAATGTGAGTTTCCATTTGTGCACGCGCTCATTTTCCAACAGGCAAAACAAACAGACGCAGGGGGAGAAAGACAGTGACTGTGTTTACATTAGGGGTGGGCGATATGGAAAAAATATCATATTACTATTTTTTCTGGGAAAATCACGATTCACGATTTTTATCACGATTCTTTTTTTAAGTTGATTTTTAAGACTATTTTGCAAATTACACAGGTACAATACAACTAAACTAATGTCCCAATATTAAAATATACTATTCTGCAAAGGAAGAACAATCAACAAGACTTGCAATTACCATCAAAATGAACATTTAACAAATCTAACAAATCTTTATTAGACAGATCCTCAGCAACACCTTCAACAATGTAAATGGCTTTTTTTTAACAAAGTTAACAAAACTAGTAGTTTTTTTAACTTAATAACTGCACAATAATCATGATAACCATGAAACCATGATTATTCTTCAGACTACATGATTATACAACCAAAATCTATAATCGCTGCATCCCTAATTGTTACGCAGTTCAAAACAACATATGAATGTGTTTGTAGAAGAAGCCTTCTTGAGCAATGCACTTATTTTGTTGTGCTTTAAAAATATAACATTTGAATGTGTTTGTAGCTAAAGAAAGCCACATTGTACAATGCAGTGATGTTATGTAGTTTTAAAGTACAACATGTTAACATTTTAATGTTGAAAAGGCCAACGTGGGTGTCTTAAGGAGCAAAATACAGCATATGGGCTGTTATATTGCTGTTGTGTCATCATCACTTTAATTGAAAGTCATCTCTGGCCCCTCATTTGGGATGCTTTTCATGCCAACTACGGTCCGTGTTATTTCAGTGACAAATGTCGTGAGTGCAGTCTTACGGGGCGAGATCACATTTATGTACAGTAATACGTGCATGCGGGTCTCCGCTTGCGCGCCTTTTTCCTCCGTTGGTGCACACAACGTCTTGCGCCCTCAAATAAAGGCTGCTGAAGTGTGATTTAGTGCTTTCATGTAACGCGAATGTCTCCAACATTTATAAGATTTGCTATGAATATTTACGAATGTCTCCAATAAACCTACAGAGCGGCATTAATGCGTCCTGAAGTAAAGTGAAGCAGCTTTAAACTCCAGCAAGATAAAGTCATTGTATGCCGAAGCGTAGAGCTTTATCTGTAAAGTATATTTATGGAAACTGTTCATCTTAACTAAAAGCTGCGCCTGTATGCTGGCCTCGCACATCACACAGCGTTGTCAGCATGTAACCTTAAAGGGTTAAACAAATGACGCACAGCACTATGGTTACACAAAAGTTGCCGCTGTTATAATTCACTTACCTTTTAATACGTTTTGGTGCGATTATAACGCGCTATTGAAAAAAAAAACAACGACAGAAGAGTGAATGTTTTGAATGAGAAGTAGTAATAGCCGTGGCGGGATGAATTTAGCTGAGGCGCCCGTCATGGAAGAATGAATGTCGTGGAAGCACGGCACTATATACTGTATGGCGATACAATGATTTTTCTGAAAAAGTGGATCGTGCAGTAATTATTATCGTCCACGATTAAATATCGTATTATCGCACAGCCCTAGTTTACATGGACATCTGTAATCGAATTATTTGCCAAATTCTTAATTTGTCGACTTTAATGGCGGTTTGGCACTATCCAGGAACATTTTCTGCATGCCCCATAACTGGCACGTAAATCTTGCTAAATCTTTGAACTAAATTCTTTGAACCGAATTCTTTTCAAATTTCCAAATGATTGTTTAGCTTTGTTTTATGTACAGAAATGAGCTGCACATTTTAAAATATTTTTTTTTTTTTTTTTTTTTTTTAAGTAACACTGTATCATAATTGCTGCAATCCATTTTTAAAAATCTATTACAGTGGTCCCTTTCTTTAACGCGGTTCACTTTTTGTGGATTTTATTCATGCAATTTGATGTGTTTTTTTTCCCTACAGCTCAGTGTTCTGTGTCCTGATTAGCGCATTGTGTTTTGTGTCCTGATTGGCTGTACACCATTGTCAATCAATCTCCTCCGTGCCGTGTCTGAATGTGTTCAGCTTGCCAAATTTACATTGCGGTAACACCCAAAAGGCAGAGGAAGATGCTAACCATCACACAAAAAGCCATTACGGAATAAATAAATGAAGATCAAATGGTTTTGATCTTTGGTTTCATTCTATAATACTGGGCTTTTTTTCTGTGAAGGTTTGAACTTTGACTGTGTTTAAAGAAGAGATTGTCAAATGTTAATATAAAGTGTGTAGTGAGGGAGTTTTCTATAACAATTGTAAAAAATAAAGCAGACTACTTTGCGGATTTCACCTGGTTATTTTTAGAACATAACTCTTGCAAATAACAAGGGAACACTGTATTCATAAAACTTAACTTGCTTGAAATTTATTAATTAAAAGGATTTGTGAATGAATCTCTAAACTAAATGATTCAAATTTTTCAATTTAATTTATTGTCACTCCTAATGGCTTAAATCTATTTGATACAAGTATTTTAATTTGAAATGTCACATTTCTTTTGAAATTGCAAGTGTGCAGTCTTGCATAACTACTTCTAGTTTGTGAAAAGTTCACTGTAAAACATTTCATTTGCTTGAACTTACTTGAGAAGTAATATTTACTGCTGCCCTAAAAATGTAAGTAAACTCACCTTAACATTAGTAAACAACTTCAAAGACAACTTTTTTGCATCAGTTCACAGTATACAATGGATTACTTAAATTGAACTAATGTATAAATCTTCTAAAAGGAGTTTTTAGTTTGAATAATATTGTCTTCTGGTGTTATAAATAAATGAACACGAGACTTCTGAATGCTCTTTTCCTCCTACAGCACGTTATGCACAAAATAGGTAAGGCATGCTTTTATTGGGCATTACATTTCTGTTCTAATATCTGTTTGCAATTATTCGAATTGTTAATGAATCTGCCGATAATATGTTTTTCTGGACCAAATTGAAATCATTTATTTCTGTATACTTTTCAGTAAATACTTTTTTTGTCTGTTATTTCCATGATCAATTATATAACTGTGTCAGTTCTGTGAGTCGGTCTCCATGAGATGATCTTCAATGGGGTCATGGGGTGTTTTGACCTATAATCCAGGCTAAAAGTCAAAATATTTTAGGTTTAAACCTCATAAGGGGCTTTTGAGTGAAGTTAAACTTGCTCTCGTGCTGTGCTTCTCAACCTTTTGATACTTTCCTTTGTCCACAGCAATATTCATCAGCCCCTATGACTAATTCAGCTGTGCTAGAGAATTACTTTTTTTATTATTATTTTTTTTTTACTTTTAGTATATGCATAACAATTATTTCCTTATGTCAAGACTTTATTAATTTACATACTTGCCTAATTTTTAAAGGTACACTTTTAAAATTGGGCTGCTTTATCCAGGCTATCTCTCTACTGTAGGTTTTCCAAGATCTTGGTTTTTCAGTTTTTTGGGAACAAAGAGAAATTTTTAGACTTTTATTTGTTTTAAAGTAATCTTCAGGCCCCTTGGAAGTTTGTTGGAAAACTCTGGTTAAAACCGGCTGATGTGGAGCAGCTGTTCCTTTAAACGAACCTGTCAGCATCAGAGATACAGCATGGTCATGAGGTAAACGTTTGATTCTGTTCAGTCTCAGACTCTTGATGACGTGCTGATGTTTTGCTGACACATTGCTGACCATCTTGACGCATGAATTGGAAACAGATGACTGAAATTGGCTGTTTTGGTCTGATTTACTGCTAGTTTCCAGGATTCAGTGTTTTCAAACTGCTTTCAATCAGCTGAGAAGTTGACTTTCATGGAAAGGAAATGAGCAATTAAATTAAAAAATCAATCACTTAGTTTGACAAATTGTGTTAGATTTTTGATGTGTTATTGAAATATTGTGTTTAAAGCATTTAAGGAATAATACTACCAATAATAAGCTATATATTAAAGAATAGTTTAATTGTTTTTTAAGTGATTCATAAATTCAATTCAGCAGCTACTGGCATTTTAACAGTTAAAAAGATATATGTTTTGTGATATATTCAGAATGAATACAGATAAAACATGATGATTCATTGTGGTTGTATGAAATTAAACAACTTAAATAGGTAAGATGATGAACTTTATGTACAGCATATTACCTTTAATCCACACCCTTGGCAAATGGTCTGAAGTGCATTCACAACATGTAACAACACAGCTTTGACTTGCATAACATTATTTTTTTTTACGACAATTTTATTTATTTATTTTTTAGGGCAACAGTATCTCTAGCAGCAAAGGACCATCAACGTCAAAAGCTACTGGTCGGCTCATGATTCATCAAACATCTGAAAAACAAATCATTTACACACAATGCAGTGAATGCAATAAACAATGCAGTGGTTTAACTTTATATCCAAAGAAAAGAAACGTATCTAAAGATGCCTTTTCAATTTGTAAAGAAATCTGTGTTTTTGAAACTACCGAAGATAGCAGAAGTCAATGTTTTATTTTAATTATTTAGTCTGGCATGTTTACTGTTCCAAAATATATAAAATGTTTCCTAAACATAAAATATTCAAGGTTCAATGGGGAAATAAGACATTTCAAAAGAACATATTTTAGAGCAGTAATCACAATAACCGTGATATTTTTATCCAAGGTTATCAGAATATTATACCGGCCCATACCTAGTCTCAAGTCTTGTTGAGGACGATACTACAAGCTTGGCACACAAAGTTAAATCTTCATCAGGTTGAATGGGGAATGTTGGTACTCTGCCATTTCCAGATCTCTCAGAAGATGTTCAGTTGGGTTGAAGTTTGGGCTCTGGCTGAGCCACTCAATGAAATTCACAGAGTTGTCCCATAGACATGCCTTTGTTATCTTGGTTGTGTCTTTAGAGTTATTTGTTGCTGCTACCACCTTGCGTACCGTAGGGATAGAATTGACCAGTTGATGACCAGTGCCTGGTTTTCTCTAGGCAGAGTTCAATCTTTGTTTCGCAATGTATGATGAAATGTTTTACATTTGCAAATCAAATATATATGCTCGTTTGAAGTAGTTCTGGACTTGAGCAAAAAAGGTTAAAGGTGAATTATGTGAGATGGAAATCCATCTGCTGAATACTCTGACATAGCAAACACTGCACCCACGTGACTAAGCAGCTGTCTTTATTTGCTTGCCTTGTTTAATGTTGGTTACTAGGTTACCAATACTGCAGTCGGCTGCTCTAATAACTCGATGGATAAGCACCAGATATACTCAATGGGAATTATTTCTTTTTTTTTTTTTTTGCAAACTTTGAAAAGATTCACTTCACGTTAGGTTGGAAACCCAGCTAATATGGATCCAATTTTATAGTAATAAAGATATAAAATATTGCTCTCTCTCTCCTGCTTTTGTTTCAGTCAGTTTTCTCTAAAACATGATTGTGGTTAAATATTGAATTTTTAGTCTTTAAGGAGTAAATGTGCTTCCCTGCATCAGACTCCCTGTCTCGTGTTTGTCCCTGTTGAATTAAGTTATTGATCCGCAGATCCATCACTTGTCCAAACCGATGCCTTTTTATGTCTCCACACTTCTGGAGTTTGTTAATCTGTTAATCTCTGTTTGCGGTATTTGGCCACGGAGAGAACAACAGCGTTCACAAAGGAGATTAATTTGGACAGCTAGGTGGAAATTCCCTAAATTATGTCCCTCTGGCCTAATTCAGGGGTCTGGGAGGATTGTGAAGTGTTGATAAACTGATGCTCGAGCAAAAAGCGTAAGTGTTTAGGGAGTCCCAGTGAGGATCTAGACAGATATCTGTTGATCCACAGTCTGTCTGTTCTGTAGACTCTCTGAGGATCTTCATAAGAGAAAAAAAAAAAGACTTTCACTGGAAATTATTGTAATGCACACTTATGGACTAGTTTGGAAAAATAATGATTGATAAACTGTTTTTGAAATGCTGATGGTCCAAAAAGCAATAGAAACAGTTATAACATTATTTATAGAAACATTCCGGCACAATTTTTTTTTTTATTGTAAATCTTACAGATTTTGTTTTTATTGTGTTTTTATTAATCCTGTAGTGTTACAGTTCTAACTTTTGCTAATTCACATATAATTATGCCCTTTCAACAATACAAATGACAAATTAGTTTAAAATTGTGATATAGATTTAAAATTTTAGTTCATAATGCTCTTAAAAAGTATTTTAAAGTCTAAAAATTTGACTTTGTGGACCCTATTCAGAAACCCAACTATTGTATTTCATTGTAAGGCTTGATGCAGCAGTGTGTTATACACTGTTTGTTGTTGTGAAGGGTTTCAGCATTATCTCCCCTGTCCAATCGGAGCTGAAGTATCAAGATGATCTGCTTAGAGGGATTTTTGTGTAAGATGTCGCCTCACCTGTCTTAAGTCTCTTAAGTCCTGACCTTGTTGTAATCAGCTTTCACCCCGCCGACCCCGAGCCGCTATAGTAAAAGCACAGGAGATTGAACTTGACCAGCTGCTCCTCCAGTTCTCTTAGTGAGAGACTGATAGTAATGCCGCATTAATTCAGATCTGTTTGATAGATGCCACTGATGTCTCACGCAAGTGGGCTTTTGACTATTGACATAAAGCCTAGTTTTCTGATTCACTCAAGTGACCAAGCTCAGTTTTATATTACGTTTATGTGACATTTAGATTTAGAACATAATAAAGCAAGTGGTTGCACATTCAGATACTGAAATACTGAATAACAAGGACTCTCAGAAATCCTTCTAATATAGTGATTTGGTCATTATTATTATCAATTGAACAAGTATGCTTTTACATGTATTGTGAAAATCGTATATGTACTTTCCTCAGAATTCTTTGACATACAGTGCTCAGCATAAATGAGTACACCCCATTTGGAAGATGAATATTTGTATCCATTTCTCAGTGAATATGGGTAATATATATTGGTGCATTTGAATAAAACAGATTTATGAAACGTTATTTAAACACATCATATTTTAGTCAGAGAACATATTTAGAAATGGAAAGATAATACATTTAAATTCATGCAAACTATTTCTAAACAAATGTACACTTCAACAAAATTGTATATATTTTTTGTTTTACTTGATTTTTAATATTTTTCAGCATTCTATTTGGTCCGTTTGTTGAATTTAAGTTAATTTGCAACAAATTTTCATGAGATTATAAGTAGACTGTTAGGTTGGGGTTAGGTTTGGGGTTAGGGTTAGTGTAAGTTGGCATGTACTTGCAAAGCTTCTTATAGTCAGTCAAATGTCTGTTGAATGTCAGTATCAACAGATATTAAACAGACAGTCTAATAATACTCAAATGGACCATCAAAATAAAGTGTTACCTTTTATTTAATATTTTCCCTATATAAATTTGGGCTACTAATTTCTAACCATTATTGTAAGTTATTTTGTTAGATTAGCTCCAGATTTAACTTCAGCACTGACTAAACTAATGCATATGCACAGATATAATATTGTAAAGCTTCCTATAGAAAATATAAATTCAAATGAGAGATCTGTGGGGGGTGTACTCATATGCTGAGCACTGTATTTAATAAGATGAACCGTGATTATTTGAAAAAGACACCTTTTGCAACATTATAAATGGCTTTGTTGGATTGTTTAATGCATTTTTGCTGAACAAAATAATTGTAATTTTTTACATAATCTTTCCGAAGCCAAACTGCAGTGTAAATAGGGGATATTAAATAGGGGAATTCTGAGATCAAGCTGTGACTTGTTGATGTCGGCGTAGTTATACATTTGAATTAGACCTGTGATATAGCCCATAAGTTAGGATTTAGAAAAACGAGACCTAAACCTCTCATTTGAAACACCGAATGAGCATCTGTATCTCAGACTTTTAAAAATGTAGTATATGCTAAAGATGATGATGTGATGAAAGGAGCTGGAAATTGAGTACACAATAATATGCAAACTGACAATTTGTGTGAATGTTTAAACACATTTTTTGTGTCACATCAGGAACAATAGCACTATGACAGTGATAATCTCAGGTGCTAATTGTATGCTTTATTTGACGTGTCTAATGTGTGAATGGAATATATATTAATTTAGTAAAAAGAAATTAAAGGGACAGTTCACCAAAAAAAGAAAAAAACTATCACCATTTAGTAACACTCAAGTGCTTCTAAACTTTTTTTTAATGATTTTTTTTCTTCTGTTGAACACAAAGATAATTTGAAGAATGCTGAAAAAGCAGCAATTGTCTTCCATTGTAGGAACAAAAAAATAGTCTGAAAGCTGTTTTTTCCCCCCAACATTCGTCAGTATGTCTTCCTTGGTGTTCAACAGAAGAAAGAAAACGATGATAGGATTTTCATTTGTATTATCCATCTCTTATCTATCTCTTAAATATTCACAAATTTGTTCCTGATTTTCACCAGAGAGCCTGCACACACACTTCTGATTGGCTGTGATTTGTGATTAGTTTTATAACTTCTCGAAGCTGTGTAACTTCTGGTGCGAACAAACAAATTGGTCACATCGCATCCCATTAGTAAATAGTGAGTAGCTGTAAATTTTTGTGTGAACTATCCCTATAACAAGTTTCCCACTGACAAAAGCTATGGTTTGCTGTGTAATTTAGCTAACAAATCGAATACTCTTGGAATACACATGTTGATTTGAAAATAACCACGTTTTTAAGATAAAGTTGTATTAACATGGTTTACTTGTGTGTTGTTATTTTGCATGGTTATCAGAAAAATTTGTTGTGATGGTGTGCAACACTACCATTTAGGTATTTTAATTTGGGGATTGGCAAGATTTTTTAGGCATCTACTGTATTTTGAAATGTCATGTAATGTCATGTATAGCTGTCAGCGTCATTACTCCGATCATCACTGTCACATGATTCTACAGGAATTTGAAATAGAAATCTTTTGTACATTGTATAACAATATGTTAAGTATCAGTTGCCCATAGCTTTGATTGATATGGTTTTCTATTTATTTTTTAACTGCTTTATAGGTACTTTAATCTCTGTTTTGACTATTTTTATATAGCACGAAGCAATAAATTGTGTAAGAAATAGCTTATTACATGGTTTTGCTATGGTAATTTACATGAACAACTACACAGCAAGAAATGCTTTTCTGACTTACAGTATGCCTCATTCAGACAAGCAGCAACTTTGTAGCTGCCTGTCGTTCTGCGTGGCAACCTGCTGCAAACGCAGGTATTTGTAGGTACAGCACGAATACATCTGGCCTCTGGGCGAGCTGAGAGAGAATCGTGAGCTCTATTGGTTGTCGCTCAAGAAAGTCGCTCTTCGTTTGCATAAAGTGGTAATGTCTAGGTTGCATATACCGGCTGGTAGGCATGGGCCGGTATAAGATTCTGACGGTATGATAACCTTGAATAAAAATATCACGGTATGACGGTATTGTGTTTACTGCTCTAAAATATATTATTTTTAAATGTCTGCCTAAAAAACAAAACATTTTTCCCTTTTGAACACAATATATTTTATTTTGAGAAACATTTTAAATATTTTGGAGCAGCTAAATATTTAAAATGAATCATTGACTTCTGCTGTCTTCATTTGTTTCAATAACAGATTTCTTTACAATTTAAAATGCCTATCTTTGGATATCTTTTCTACCGTTGTCCTAAAAATAAATAAATAAATCAACCAATCAACCAATCAATCAATCAATCATTCAATCAATCTTACACATACATTAGGAACGGTATAGCGGGTTTAAAACCTTGACTTTTCCATACCGTGGTATACCTTGAAAATGGTTATCATCCCATGCCTACCGGCCGGCCGGAACTGCGGTATGCACATCAATATAGCAGCATTTTTTATGACACTGTATTACAATAATTAACAAATACAATTTATTGGGTAATTTAACAGATAACATAAATAATTCTTGTTAACTTCTGGCCACAACTGTATCCAATCTAGCAACAACTGCAAAGTTGAAGGATTTTCAACTTTGTTGCGTCGCTCGTCACGCCCACCTGGTCACCAAAGGTCGCTGTCGCTCACATAGACAGAGGTCGCCGGAAGTTGCTCACTCTCCATTGAAATGAACAGTCCCCTTGTCGTTTTGCTGCTGCGAGTCGCTTGTAATGTGAATGAGGCTTTAGTGTTTTAGTCTTGTTTCTAGTCCAAATATTAAAAAAAAAAAATTATCAATAAGCATTGTTTAGAAAATGCTTCTTGATTTGAGAATTTTTAGATATTTGTACTAGAAACAAGACTAAAACACTAAATCAAGAGTTTAAAAACCAACCATTTTTAGACAAGGTTTTGTTAAATAATAAGGCAGTTAACTTAATAAGTTAAGTGATTTCTCCCTTAAAATAAGCTAAATCATCTGCCAATGGGGTAATCAAATTAAAGTAATTTCAAAGCAAAAACAAGATTATGTCACTGGCACATTATTTTGCTTGTTTTCAGGAAATCTCACTTAATTTTGACAAATTATTTCCAAAGACAAAACAATATTTTATTGATTGATTTAAGAATTTGTAGGTATTTGGACTGTAAACAGGACAAAGTAAGAAAAGCTTTTTTTGCTACGTAAAAATATCAGTAAAAGTCAGAATGTTAAAATTTCCAACATCAGAAATCGCCTTTATTAAAAGATTAATGTGGCATTATAACTGTCTGTACTGTCACTTTAAATTCAGTGAAGTGCATCTTAAGTCTTTCCCAAATGTTTCCAATAGTGTTTCTTCATATGTATCTTCTTTCTCTGATCACAGAGCGCAGCTGCAGCACCGAGTCCAGTACTGGGCAACATGCCCCCCGGTGACGGGATGTCAGGCGGCCCCATACCTCCCGGATTCTTTCAGGTGGGTCACCACTACTCCACCACTCCTCCACACCCTTCTCCAGAAACTAACATATAACTAGCAGTCCTCAGGTGCACAGACACGTGCCATTGGTTCACAGAGGAACCATTATGCCACGGTCTCTGGTCATCCGCCAAACCTGGCGTCTGCAGGGAACCGCTCTGATTGCGACCATTAGCTGCTAATGGCAGGCAGGGTTATTCGCGTTCTCCTTTCCCTCTCGTTGTCCTGCTGAGCTGCGCTAAATGTGTTGATGTGTGTGATGCACCTTCAGCAGCAGAGTTAACACTTTATCACTCGGGAGTTTTCTAAGAGAGAGAGAGAGAGAATGACTCATCGAAATATCTGAATGAGTTCTTTGAAAAGGTTTAAGGATGAAAGAATAGTTTGTAATGACCTTATGGAAGGAAGCATATAGAGACAAGCCTTTCTCAGGCCAGATGGAGTCGTGACCCTTCGAGGGCTTTTGCGGGAAAGCTGCAAAGCACAGATTCTCAGATACCAAGATCCGGAAAATATGAAACCAGTTCATGCGAGTCTTGAATACATGTATCAGTGGATATGGAGGAAAACTTAAAACATTTGAGTACCTTTGCGGTCATTTGGACTATGCTTCCTTAAACCCCGTTGCCCTCTAGTGGTGATATAAATGGCCATTTGTACATTAACTTTTTTTTTCTCCTTAATCATTAAAAAAGGAAAGCCCTCAGAGAAAAAAAAAACTTCAAAATGTCAATTTTTGTTATGTCACATTATAACGATATCACTGCATTAAAGGGATAGTTCACCCAAAACTGAAAATTCTTTCATCTACTCACCCTTTACTTGTTACACTGTAAAAAAAAATGCTGGGTTCCACGCAATTCCTTCTTGTTGTCCAAACACAAGTAGATTAAGTTAAACTTAGTTTTTTTTTTTACAAATTTAAGTAGATTGAACATAAAACAATGAAGTTGTCCCAAAAACTCAAGACTTGTGTTGTTTCAGCTCATTTTAAATATGTAGTTTGATAATTTTTTGTGTATACTGTACAAACCTCTAAGAGTTTTATTTTAGAGACCTGTAATCATTGAAATAATTTTTTTTTCAATACAATACAATATTTATTTATAAAGTGCATTCAAAAACAACCAATGTGCTGTACATAGGAGTACTAAAGACATAGAAGAAAACAGAATATCAAAAAAAACATTTACCAAATAAAGGCAATAAATAGTGTGGCCAAAATAGCTTGACGCACTGCAATTTAAAGAGCCCATATTATACATTGAAAAGGGTCATATTTTGGTTTTGGGGGTCTCCAACAGCAGGCTGATCTGCATGCATGGTCAAAAAACACTTTCATTGTCTTATAATATGCTTTTATTTTTACCTCATTATCCCAGCGACTCCTATATGAATCGTTCAGGGATTCATTTGTTCCAAAACCCCTCCTTCGCGCGATGCTAAACTGCGCTGATTGGACAGGTAACCCAGTCTGTTGCGATTGGTCGACAGCGCTCAACGTGAGAGAATGCCCACCACGGCTTATCAATAATGAAGGAGTCATAGCGTGTGCGTGAGCTAATCTGCTAACACTCGTTTTTCCCGGGAGTCGCCCGTATTTCAGACACCTTACCCCGGAAACTAACCCCCGATCTCCCAGCATATCACTCTAATTCTTAACCAGAAGTAAAAACAGCGACATACATTCAGTATTAATGCACACAGTGGCAAAACCGCCGAACGTGTGTAGCAGAGCTCATGGTAGCCATAGCAACGACAAACAGCAGAGGAACACGCTCGAATGCATTTTAATCCGTAAAAAAAGCGGCACGTGTCGCATTTACAACGTGCTTTTAGACGCGATATGAGAATACAAGTTAACCAGAGACACTATAAGCGGTTACAAGTTACAAAACACAGTTAAATGCATCATTTACAAGCTAGAGAAAACAATGAGGCAACAGTTTTAATCGCACTTACTCACACTTGCTGGATAGCAGACCAGGGAAATGTCCTGGTACTCCTAATCCTCCGTTGTAAGCACTCCTCAGAGGGGGAACAGCACATTTAATACTGAGGTATTTCTGCAGAAACTACTAACTCTTCAAAGTCTCATCTCTGGGTTCTCTGCACACTTCCAATATCCAGCTAAGCACAGTGCTCTTCACTGTGTTGCCAGATGTAGCTGCCTGATTTCAGCCCAAACCCTGTCCAAAAGGTTTTACCTGCACAGTCAAATTTAAAACCGCCTGATCTGGCAACTTTTTCCGCACCGCTGTTGTTTGTGGGTGGGGTTGGGGATTTCGAATCTGCGCTCGCATAAATGGGCGGGGCTTATGTTTCGTGTTCACGTAATGCCGAAACGGCTAAAGACTCGTTTGAGGAACTATGAGTCGACTCTTTTATAGATGAATCAATAGTTTTAAACACTGTGCACTTTCAGATTTAAGCCTTAGCTGGACATTTCACTTCATTTAGAGCTGTGTGACACACAGCCTACAAGCTCATTTTCAAAAACCCATAATAGGGGCTCTTTAAGAAAACTCAGTTTGACACCACACGTGTTGCAAATTCTCACAACATAAAAAAACTAAAGAAACGCACTGAATTTATTAAACGTGCTGCATACTATTAAAATAACGTTTCATATTTAATCATCAGTTTATTTAGTCTAATAATTTACAAAAGACTATGGAATCGTGTAATCAGAATATTAAAATAAACAAAGAAAACTTACCTTTTAAAGACCAACAACAACTTCACTAAGCAACAGTCATGGCATATTGTAATAACACATCCATATCTCAGAAGGGTCTGTCAGGTTTAACATTTGCAAGTGTTGTGACGAAATGCAGCACGTTTCTTCAGTTGTTTGTGTTGTGAGAATTTGCAACACTTGTCCTGTCAAACTGATGAAGATTGTCTCTTAATTTGCTGGTGTTTGTGAAATTGCATGTGTTTTCTTAAATTGTTAAGCTCTCTCGGCTACCGTAAATAAAACAATGATCAAGCAGTGTTAAGAGTGAGAGAAAATAGATCGTTTTTTAAAACGGACTTAAACGCATAAATGGAGGGGGAAAGTCTTGTGTGAAGTGGTAGAGTGTTCCAGAATTTAAGACCAGCAACTCCAAATGCTCGACCACCTCGCTTTTTAAGGCATGTTCTAGGCACGGGGAGTAAATTCAGATCTCAATGATGGAGAGGAGGTACACGGACAGAGCAAGTCTGTACTGAGGCGAAAGATTATTGACGGCTTTGTATACAAATAATAAAATTCATTTGTTTGTTTTTTTTTCGGCTTAGTCCCTTTATCAATCAGGGGTCGCCACAGCGCAATGAACTGCCAATTTATTTAGCATATGTTTAAGCAACGGATGCCCATCCAGCTGCAACTCATCACTAGGAAACACCCATTCACTCTCATTCACACACATACACTACAGACAATTTAGCTTACCCAATTCACCTATACATTTACACGTCTTTGGGGAGAACATGCAAACTCCACACAAAAATGCCAACTGACCCAGCTGAGGCTCGAACCAGCGACCTTCTTGCTGTGAGGCAACAGCGCTACCCACTGCATAACCGCGCCTCTCACCAAATAATAATTTTTTTAAATTATGTATTTAATGGGTAACCAGTGAAGTGTAGATATAGGAGTCACTGACTCATACTTGTGGATGCAAGAGAGTAGTTTAACAGCCGCCTTTTGTACCAACCTACTATGGATGTTAAGAGTTAGAGGTTTCTAACATTTTTTAAAATATCTTATTTTGTGTTCAACAGAAAAAGGGACACTCATAAAGGTTTAAAGCCCACTGGGGTGAACAAATTTTCAACTATTCCTTTAAAGGAGTTCTTGTTCATTTGATCAACATCTTGAATGTTAGTCCACCATCCAGAATCCAAAACAATTGCATTTTTAAATGTTCGCTTTTATGTATATTTAAGATTTAAACATACTTTTAAACAACTCTTAAGGTTTAAAGGTACAAGTTTAAAGGTTTAATTGTTCTTGAAAAACACTACAAATTGTGAAAAGCAAAATGTAATTGTAATAGTGTATATACGGTATAATACATGAATGGATATTTTGCCAAAAGCTGAGTGCCCAAATAAGCTCAGGCAGCATTAAACACAGTTATTAACATGCTGCAATTGTTGGCTTTGCGATAATCATAATTTATATTGGCTTAATTTAAACACATAATGTCCCGTCTTAAAGCAAAACCTGTTGAGAACCAGTAATATCAGAGCTGCTCATCAAACTCAAATCAAGCAGATTCTGAGCTTTTGGCCTTGGCTTCGTTCTCTTCATCTGCACCTGTCGCTTTCACCTGTCCTGTCTTTGACTTTGCTCTGTCTTTCTCTTGGCATTTGGCTGCTGGTACTATGGCAACCTGCTCATCCTCCCCTCCCTCAGCAGGGACCACCTGGTTCCCAACCCTCCCCTCACGCTCAGCTCCCTCCAAACGCTAACATGATGGCCGCGCACGGACAGGTAACAGCACTGTTCTATTCAACTTCTCTATGCTGATAGCAGCTCTGCATGTCTCCTGCACACATCTACATGCTTCTGCTGAAATAGCCCCATTCCCTTCATCCTGACATTGAAACGTATACTTTTGCAATGATCTATTTTTAATGTTGTGATTTCTTTTAAATTTTAAATGATACAGTTTTAATTAAAAGTAAAACTTGGAAAACGTGTCTTATTTTATGTATTATTTATTGTTGCTGATGCCCTTTTAATGCTATAAACCTATTTGTTGTTTAAATGTGTTATTTTTGAAAAGTTTGGTAACACTTTACTGTACTTGAATGGGGTTTTCATATGACCGTCATGAAACTATCCTGAATGTGAATGAGATTTTATGCATGCCTACGACAACTGTCATTAATTGTTGTTTGCTCAGTTGTTATTTATTGTGACAACTTGACTAAAAAGTATATCACAACCAGTCTTCATCTTTGTCATGACAACTTGACATTACCAAGACAACATAACTTAGTAAATAAAGTTGACATAAATCTGACATAATCATGATCGTTGTGAGGCTATTATGATTGTGTCAAGAATACTTTTCTGATAATGTTTACAGTGGAACAAACCGTATTTGTCATTAAAATGCCTCATTCAAAGTGTTGTTACTCTCTCAAATAATTTTAATCAGCATCATTAATATTTAATGATATTTTATTTTTTTAATAATTATATTTTTGCGGGTTTTCACCTTTAACGGATAGAACAGTAGAGAGTATAGATAGGAAAGTGTGGGGAGCAGAGAGGGGAAAGATTAGCCTTAAGGTGGGAATCAAACTCGGGTCGCTGTTTCAATGCACTAACCACTACACCACTGATGCCAACTTAATGATGTTTTAATGACAAATTCAGCTTGTACGACTGTATTTGAGGGAAAAAAAAGACACTGTTATACAATTCATGACGTATTTATAATGGCTCCTGACAATCATGTTTATGACAGATTTATGACAAGTTGTGTTGTCTTGGTAATGTCAAGTTGTCATACTGTAACAAACTTGTCAAGTTGTCATACTGTAAGCAAATGCACTGTACTGCATTTAAAATCTAATTGATATAAGTTGTTATACAGTTGTTATAAGCACACATAAAATCATGAGATGTGTCCTGTCATCATTATAAAGGCTTAATTACAGTCTTATGAACACTCTTTAAGTAAAGTGTTTGTGTTTTTTTTTTTGCCATGAAATAGCCAGGGAAGTGGATATGCCAATGAACACAAAACTCTCTTTTTTCTCCTATCTTTAAGGCTTTTGTGTTGGTTACGCAATTTAGCACTGTGTGTTTTTAAGTCACTGTGTTTTCAATTACAGCCGTTTATGTCTCCTCGCTATGCTGGAGGACCTCGGCCGCCCATGAGAATGGGTAACCCGGTAATGCACATTTAAATGATTTAAACAACAGTGTTTATGAATTTTGGCTTATTGTAACATCTAACCTCTTTGTTTCTTTAGCCTCCTGGTGGGCAGCCTTTACCTCCAAATATGATGGACCCTACAAGACCAACAGGTGAGATATTTAAAGCTAAATGTGTACTTAAAAGGATAGTCTACCCGAAAAACTTTAAATCATTTACTCACTCTTTATTTGTTTCAAACCTTTATTCATTTATTTCTTCTGTTAAACACAAAACAAGCCATTTTGAAGAAAGCTGGAAACCTGTAATCATGGACTTCCATGGAAATCAATGCTTAAAGGTTTTACAGCCTTCTTCAAAACATCTTCTTTTGTGTTTAACAGAATAAATAAAAGGTTTGAAACCACTTGAGGGTGAGTAAATAAAGTTATTTTAGACTAAACTATCACGTTGACACTTGAAAGTTTCATTCGATTCGAATTAATATTCTTTTGCAAATGTTATTAGATTTAGGGGTGAATGGTGATATTATTGTGTGGGTTAGAGACTTCTTTTTAAATCTTCCTCAAAGAGTAGTTGTCAATTTTATGGTTAAAAACAATTATTGGAAATACAGGAGTTTCAGAAGGAAGCATTTCATCACCCGTATTCTTTTTTTGCTCCAAACAAATTAATTTAAGATCCAGGATTAATGTTTTAACTTGGTTAAATATGTGGATGATATGGCACTGTTCGGCCGGTTGAATAAAACTGGAACAGAGGGATATACATTGCCTTATAGCTATATAATTTTGCTTCAAAACTGGTGAAAATGAGTTTCCTGGAGATGAATATTAATAAAACCAAGGAGATGGTAATTGGCAGAAATAAAATAGTCTTTATTGAAGGGGTAGAACCTCTAGTACTTGATGGACATCGAATAGTGGCTGTTGGAGGTTTTAAATATTTAGAAATATTTATTGATGGTAAATTGACCTTTTCTGGAAATGTGGAATACTTTTTTTAAAAATAAAAAATAAAAATAAAAAAGCAATTAAGATATTATATCTTATTGTGAGATTACAACACTGCTGTGATTTAACATATTTGGGAGATGGTATGTAAGAATTTAGTTGAGAGTGTTGCGAGTTTTAACATTGCCAGTTTAACATTGTCAAGTAGTAAAAAATATTTCTTTCTGCTGAACACAAAAGAAAGTACTTGAAAGAATTTTGGAAACTAGTAGTCAATATCATCCATAGTAGGATTAAAAAATACAATGCAAATAAATTTTTTCACCAGTTTTTAGCATTCTTCAAAATATTGTTGAACAGTGGACAAACGCGTTTTGAGCGTGTGCTCGGAACACGCAGACTAGAAAGATCCATCCTTGTCCAGTGTCTTCACTTTTCCTCTCTAAAAGTTATGATCGATAAAGGCCAGTTCAAAAGGTGTTTCTGCATTAATACCTGGCGGAGGACTTGTCTGAAGCTTTTTGTTGAACTGATGGTCATAGTAACAGCCAGTCACATGTAACTTGAACCTCCACACAAACAAGAGACAAAAGAAGTAGTAGTAGTAAAAGTAATAGTTGTTATTTAAAAATTACGAACTGCAATATTAAGCTTTTGCATTTTGACATATTGTCGTTCAAATGTGATTTGCTTGCATCTGAACTAGTCCATTTGCTTGAAGAAATCTGATTGACCTGTGTTGGTACTTAAAGTTTTTTAATTTCAGCCACAAGGGACTCTGAGGAATTCAGTTCGGCAATGCTTCACGTCACTGTATTCAGAGTAAATGAGAAGCGTTTGCTCTGACACCCTGTATGAACAAGTCTTGAATGTCTTTTTTGATAGTTTTTCAGTAGTTTGTTATTGTACTTTGTCAGTTATAATGCTCGGTTCAGTGTTGACACCTTGTGGATCAAATAGGCAGTGAAAAAAAATTCAACTGCAAGTGTATCATACATATGGACGTTTGCAAAAATCAGGAAACGATTTTACAGAACATCCTGGGTTTGTTAATGTTCAGCTTATCCTAAATACAGTCTGCAGACACAATTTTTAGCTCGATTTTCATCGTCTTACATAGAGTGTAGAAATTGACCCAAACCACTGTTTACCTAAACCTAATTTGGTGAGACTAATTGTAAAAATAAATAAATAAATAAAACCGAGAATAACTACAGTACATACAATTTTCACTGGGATCCGACAACATTTTGGTAAAATAAGAAAACTGACCACTGCTCCAATTCATTAATTTCTCTGTGGGCGTTACGGTGGCGCAGTGGGTAGCACATTCGCCTCACAGTAAGAAGGTCGCTGGTTCAAGCCTCGGCTGGGTCAGTTGGCATTTCTGTGTGGAGTTTGCATGATCTCCCCCTGTTTGCATGGGTTTCCCCCTGGTGCTCCGGTTTCCTCCACAAATCCAAAGACATATGGTATAGGTGAATTAGGTAAGCTCAAATGTCCATAGTGTATGTGTGTGAATGAGTGTGTATAGATGTTTCCCAGTGATGGTTCCAGCTGGAAGGGCATCCACTGTGTAAAACGTATGCTGGATAAGTTTGCAGTTCCTTCCACTGTGGTTTAGTTCCCCAGATTAATGAAGGGACAAAGCCGAAAAGAAAATGAAAGAATGAATGAATTATTCTCTGCCTGATAGATACAAGTTATTTCTGAGTTCTCCTTTTAGCTGTGACCAGTGGAACAGAAAATAAACATAATAAGCAGATAAGAATAAAATATCTTGTCTGATAAGTCATGTATGGCGTAATCTTGGTCATTTGTGAACAGCAATGGGTTGTTTGAAATCAATTTGTCTTGTATTTTATTCCCGGTGTATAATGGCATGACTTTTGTAAGCTTTTCTTGGAAGAGTTTATTGTATTTACATAAAGGACTCGCAAATTCACGGCTTGTCTTTTCCAGTGTGTCTGTTAATTGTTTGATTGGTGTTATTATTTGTTCAGGTCATCCAAACCTGGCATCCATGCAGAGAATGAACGCTCCTAGAGGAATGGGCCCAATGGGACCAGGACCACAGGTCTGAATTTTATACTGTCCTGTACACTCAGTTTCATAACATAAGTCTTATGAAAATGAAAATATAAATATCTGTACCCAAAACCTATTAAATGGACAATATAGTCATTAATAAAATGGCAATGGTTTCCTGAATACAGTTTCCTGAAAAGTGTATTGGTCCTCGTGGGCCAGTTGAGTGGCCCCCAAGGTCTCCAGATCTGACCCCCTTAGATTTTTTTCATTGGAGTCATCTGAAGGCAATTGTCTATGTAATTTATTAAGGTGTATTCATATAAATGGCCCACCCTGTACAGTAGTTATATAGTAGTATAGTTATATAGTGTGTTTTAATAGTCTGTGTGTGTGTAAGCTAACTACAGTATGTTCTTGTTCTCTCTTCTCTCATGGTGTCTTCTGGGGGATTCTGGGTATCGCAGTCTGACCCTTGGTTATCATTACAGAACTACGGTGGAGGAATGAGGCCTCCTAACTCTATGGGTCCGGGAATGCCTGGAGTAAACATGTAAGCACTTGACTAGTCTATCCTATATGTGGGGTTTTGTTTTGTATCCTATATGTTTGCTTTTTTTGTCAAGTGTCCTATTTGACACGTTTCATGTAAAAAATGCAGGGTTCCACACAATACTTTCAAGTTGTCCCAACACAAATCAAATAAGTTAACTTAATTGTTTTTTACAAATTGAAGTGGATTGAACAAAAAACAATGAGGTTGTCCATGTTTCAGTTCATTTTAAATAATGGGTTTGAACAAGCATCCAAAACTACTTCTTTTTTTGAGTGTAGTATGATAGTGTAGTGTAGTTGAGGAGCACAAACTAAGCAAACATGGGTTTTAATGTAGTTTGTATTTCTGTGGACAAAACCTCAAATGAAATTCTGATTGCATTTAATATAATTCAATTAGTTGTTTGTATTTACACAAACTGAATGTAATGTAAATATCAGCAGTCACTATATTCCCAACACTGTCTTAGTCAGGAGATATGTTTAAATGTTTGGTTTTATGATCAATGTTTGTAGTTTTAAAGTCCCTATGAACCGGAAACTGTGAATGTTATTTGTTTTGTATTGTGACGCAGTTCCCAGAGAAACTGAATATTAAATGAGAAAACAGTTGGCGTGGTTTGTTTCTTCTACTACGAGCAGGGCCGGCCCTGTACATTTGGGAGCCCTAAGCAGAATAATTTTGCAGCCCTACCTTGCTCTAAATAGTAGAGTATTGCCATTGCAAACCGGCCTACAATGATTATTTTGCTTATTAAACACAATCAATGAAACCCAAAAGCAAAGCTTGATTTCTTCTACTTAATAACTGATTTGGACATTTTAAAACAGCACTGTTTTTGTTAGCAGCTTCAAAAATGAGGTATTAAACAGTGATTCCTGCTTTGCATCCTTCTGGAGTATTTAAAACATATTTTGTTGATTTAGCAAACAGATTGAAGATTCTATAAAAGATTCTAGGTTAAGTTTTTTTATTTGAATTCCTAAAGCAAAACCTCTGCAATGAAACGACACTGAACAATAAAAGTAAAAAAACAAAAAAGTGAACATGCATTACTTAGTAATAAAATATACATTTTTGACACATTAAATCTAAAATAAATAAATAAAAAACAACAAAACTATTAACATTAATGCAAATATTGATCTATAAATAATAAAATCAGTAAGTAAATAATATAAATATGAAAAATTTTGATATGAAAAACATATAGGAAAAAGGGAGGCAACAAATACTGGGTTAATATTAATACCCAAACAAAAATGTATTATTCCCTTCAGTCTCCTTCCCTGTTTCTTACATTTGAGATGCAGGGTCCAGAGTTTATATTAAACTAAGATTAATTCAATTAGGACATAGGACATAATTGAATTTCAGTAAAAAACTAAACAAAAAAAAACAGGAAAAATCAAACCAGTAGATGTCGTTTATTAATCTGTAATTGCCTATTTTCGATAAATGTGCTTCAAGATTATGTCTTTAACATCAACATTAGCACTTAAAAGCGATGTTAAAAATTATTTTGTGCTTCTTTCTTTTCATCTATCAGTTTTTCTACGCTTGAAGAATAACGTTAGTTTCATTTCATTTTCGCGGTCCAATTAAAAAAAAATAAATCAGGTATATGAATGGGGCAGGCAATGAAGCAAAGGCCTTGGCTGTGTCTGTGCATGAATTTGCATTCTTGTAATGACCGGTCGGTCTTGCAGGACGCAAAAGAGAAATAAGATGCTGCGAGCTTTCTGTTAATCACATGACCTTCACACGAAAACAATTTCAACCCAATATCAACTTATTTTCTGTGAAAATGTATAAATATTTCAGTACTAAAGCACTGTCAATGAAGATAATTTGTAAAATGCAAATAAAAACGATTTCAGCAAGGAAACGGCTTGCAGCAATAGTGGGTTGTGGGGTAAGCAGCCATTTAGTTCGCTTATGGGGAGGGCCGGCCATGACTGCGAGCTGAATGGATGCAGTAAAGTACATTTCATTCAGAAAGATGGGGGAAGTGTTTGGGGAGAGTTATTACAATCGAACATCATCCACATAATTTCTGTTTGTTGTCTGACAGTTGGAGCATGGTTAAATATTTTAGCCCAGCCCAATTCCTAAGATGTACGTAATCTGACAATTTAACTGAAAAGAAAAACAGGAAGTGCATATTCAGATTTTAGTTGAAGATTTAAAGGGCAAGCAATTCTTGACGTGCACAGATTAATTGTTCAGCACAAAACTAGCAATGTTAGCTATCAAAATCATACGGTTAGTTTTGATTTCTTTGGGAATTTGAATTTATATCAGGGAAACGATATGTATAAATAAAGTTCCCTAAAAGTCTGATGACTCTGAAAATCACATTTTAACATGATTTTTTTTTTAAAGAAATAATTCTAATAATGTTGCTTCAGTTCTGCAGCTGTTCATCTAGAAAATATAAAAAATATTATTCTTACTTTTTTCTCAAGATTTCACAGTAAAAAGACACGAACCACAACCTAAACACACCATTTTTACAGTTACACTAAAAGGACTTTTACTTGCTAAAATACTGTATGAATTATCAGCTAATTCACAGAATAGATTAAATCATGTTGATAATTCTAAGGACTTGTTGCAAATTGAATATGGTAGAGTATAATGAGTTACAGGTGTATCACTGCAAAACAAATGCATGCTTCATCTTAAAAGCTTCAGAACATTTGAACTTAGACTTTGTGAAATATTTAACCGTAAGATTTTGTGGTAAATTATTATAATGTCGCTTTAATGCATAAATAGCTTTTGTGAGAGTGACACACAACTGCAAAGATCATCAGTTTGATCTTTTCTGTAGCTATATTTAGACTTCTTGTGATCTGATCTTACCTCAGACTTATTTGATGTTTTAGCAAAGTGAATAATTAGCTGTTCTGTATTTGTTCTGTACAGGGTAGCTGGAGCAGGCAGACCGTGGCAGAATCCTAATAATGGAAACACGGTAAGACACTTCAAGAAATTGATGGGATTTTACAGACGAGGAACTATTTTTGACAAATGTGGGTAGTAAATAACTTTTTGGCTTCACAGATCTCATATTCCTCTTCATCTCCAGGAACATATGTGGTAAGGGGTTGTTTTTGTGTTTGGTTTTGTAATATTGCCTGTCCTGAGAGAATCTGGCTTGAGTGTCTGTGCTGTTGTGTTTTCTCAGGGTCCTCCAGGAGGAGCAGGAGGTGGTGGATGTCCTCCAGGAACACCTATCATGCCAAGTCCTGCAGGTAAAGACTGATCACATGTCTTATCACATGTATCTTAGCATAAATCGTTGAATTTGTATTTGACCATTAGCTCACTAATATATAGTTTTGATCATTTTCCTATTTAAAGCTTGACTCTTCTGTAGTTACATTGTGTCCTGAGACTGAGAAAATGTCAAGTTGCTCTTTTCTAGCCTGATATGGCTCGGAACTACTTTCATTCTAGTGTAATTTTCAAGGAACTTTGCTACCATACCAAGTCTGCAGCAGGCACAATGATATTATGCAGCACTTGAAAATAGTCCCCATCGAGGTAACTAAGTAACAGCGCTGCCTAATATCATTGCATTAGTACACAATGTATCTTCAGAAGAACATTTGAGCGAGATGCTAATGGTCTAATCTGATTTAATAATTTGTGGTCCACTTTTTTGGAAATAAAAAAGTGGAAATAAATTTTGCTGTAGTTGACTCTTCATTATGCACCAAGACCGACAGAAAATGTAAAGTTGCTAAATTTGCTAAGCCTATTATATGTCTAGGAACTACACACTCACTAGGGAATATTCAAAGAAATTTGCTGCTCTACCAGAGATGTAATAAACAATGGAACTACAAAATAGCCAAGCTTTAAATAGGGCAATTATCAAAAAGTCAAAGTTATCAAAGGTTTTTTTTTTTGAGTGAGATGCTAATCCAGAGATGCTCAAACTAGGGTCCATGGGACAAATTTGGCCCAAAATAACCTTTGATATTGCCTATCATCCCATCTGACTAGAAAGAGGGAATAATAATGGGGAGGGGTCATTGTCAGAGATTGCCATTTATAATTTAACATAATCTTTTGTTTCTTTGCTTTATTGTTGAGCTACAAACAAAGGTAACTTTTTATTAAATCTTGCCAATGAATCAGATTTTTTAATACTGTCGTGCAAATCAAGGCTAGGGCTGGTACAGCTTGAAGAGCATTCGGCATTTATCTCTATTTGTTAAAAATGGAATTGTTTGTTTTCATTGTAATAAGTTTATTATACAGTGTTAAAAAATATATATATATATTACTTAATAAAGTTAGTTTTTTTAATTATCATGAAATGAATTTGGAAATTACCCATGGCAACTTTGTAATGCCATTTGCAGATTTCTTCTTCCTATTTTATGGTGGTCGACAACAAACTTTTTGGTGCGTTACCGCCACTTCTTGCTCTGGCTGGTGACGTCGCTAACCAATTAGGCTAACACAAGAAATTTGCTTGATGGAAAGATGACTGAGGGAGAGGATTTATTTCTGAAGCAAGATTCCTCGTGAGCATACCTTGAGAAGTACATGTTAAGATGCAATCACATTAATTGTGATGCTGTGCTCAAAAAATACTTTAGTAATTTATAGTAAGTATTATAATGTTTTTGAACTACACAATAGTGAAGTACTCAAATAATATAGATAGATAGATAGATAGATAGATAGATAGATAGATAGATAGATAGATAGATAGATAGATAGATAATGTTTGATAGATA
>CAIGQQ010015130.1:1564891-1580938 GCA_903798035.1 Danio albolineatus
CCCTATACTGACACTGAGGAGTAGAAACTGTTGAATAAAGTCGCTATTTTTGTTTTATGTTAGAGATGTAATGGTATGAAATTTCATATCATGATAATAGTTTCTATATTTATGACTGTTTTGTAAAAATGACCTCAGTGAGGTTTATCATTATCAAAGCAGAAGACTTAATTTATGGTTTACGCCTTCATTGCTCATCATTGTTTCCAAGAAGAAGCATCACTGCTTCATTCCGGACGCCATTCAGGTATAATGACATTGTGTAGTCCTATAATGTGCACAAAGACGCAGACAATATGCAAGATTATAAAATCGATTTAAACGCATTCACGTTTTCACGCTCACATTTGTATGTCATGAACACGTACACTCTATGCACATTATAAATAAAGCCAGGATGCACTTTTGTACTGTAATTATTCTCTGCAAGTCATCTGTCCTGATGTCTCCATTTTTTCAGTGCTACAGCTTGGCACATGAAATGTGATGCCTGAAATTGTCATGAAATTGTTTAGATGATAATACAAAAATATATATATATATAATTAAACCTATAAAAAACAGGGACTATGCTCAAGGAAAGGGAAAGGGAAATTTTTGCCATATTGCCCAGCCCTATTTTAATTTTTTTAATACATATTTTTAAACTGGGCGCCACGGTGGCATAGTGAGTAGCACGTTCGCCTCACAGCAAGAGGTCAGTTGGCATTTCTGTGTGGAGTTTGCATGTTCTCCCTGTGGTCACATGGGTTTCCTCCGGGTGCTCTGGTTTCCCCCCACAAGTCCAAAGACATGTGCTGAATTGGGTGAGCTAAATTGTCCATAGTGTACGAGTGTGTATGGATGTTTCCCAGAGATGTGTTGCAGCTGGACGAGCATCCGCTGCATAAAAAACATATGCTGGATAAGTTGGCGGTTCATTCCGCTGTGGCAACCCCAGACTAATAAAGGGACTAAGCCGAAAAAGAAAATGAATGAAATGAATAAATATTCAATTTCATTTTAATGAATGTAAATCAATTTTCAGATTCACGTGATAATCAGTCATGGTGTCCATGATAATGAAAACCTGAAGTGGTAATAGTAGATGTCAAAAAATGTTCATGTAATCATGTACGTTGAAAACGGCAATCGTGTCAACACCATTTTATATGCACACAAAAAAATATTGTCCTAGCTTTATTTTCTGATTGAGCCACTGAAGAACGTGGACTGTTTTTTGATACCTTTTTGGAGTTGGGATTATTGCGGTCTATCTTAATTTGTGATCCAAAGATGAATTTAAGTTAAGCTTATTAATAAACTAATTTAATGAGGTGCTTATGACTGACCACAGCTAGTTCCACATTAGCTAACACATAATTTACCAATCAGGTGAATCCAAACATACATAAATAACCAGGTTAATCACCTTCGTCTTGAAGAATCCCCCTATCCTCCCCAACTCATCGCCCTCTTTCCTAGATTAATCCAGGACAGGGCGGTATGGTGGGTCAGTGGTTAGCACTGTTCCCTCACAGCAAGAAGATCGCTGGTTCAAGTCCTGGCTGGGCCAGTTGGCATTTCTGTGTAGAGTTTACATGTTCTCTGTTGTTGCTAGATCGGATACGGTTGCCGCAGGAAGTTAACGAGAATTATTTATATTATTTATTAAGTTTCCCATTTATTGTATTTTATTAAAGTCTACCCCCACCCCAACCCTAAACCCAACCATTACAGTAACGTAATAACAGTAGTTGTACCAAGTAGTATTTGTTCTATAAATATCTATAAAATTACCCAATAAATTGTATTTTTTAACGTCTACCCCCACCCCAACCCTAAACCCAAACATCACAGTACTGTAAAATATGAACTATTGTTATATAGTGTCATAAAAAATGTTCCTATATTGATGTGCATATCATCCAATCTAGACTTTACCCATGTTCTCCCCATGCTCACATGGGTTTCCGTCGGGTACTCCGGTTTCCTCTCACAGTCCAAAGACAAGCAGTATAGGTGAATTGAATAAACCAAATTGGCACAGTGTATAAGTGTTTTAGTACTGGGCATTCACCGCAGAAACAAATGCTGGTTTGGTTGGTGGTCCATTCCACCGTGGCAACCCCAGATTATCAAGGAATAGGCAAATTAATGAATTCAGGGGAGCTCTCGATACCTACCTGAAGTCAGACTCCCCTCTCTCCCAATGAAACGGGAGGGAGCCCCCGATCTTTAGGATCTTCTGAGCTCAGGGTGGGATAGCATGCCAAGCACACTTTATCATCAATCATCAGCTAAGTGTGAACTCTTTAAAACAAAATGACGTGAGTAACTATTGACAGAATGTTCATTTTTTGGTCAACTCACCAATTTAAATAGGCTTCTCTTTTTTTCCTCAGTACTCGCCAACAATGACTATGAGTGTGTGAAGGACGAGCTCCAGCTTTTAAAGACCAGGGACCAACCTCAACAAGACCCAGAGTGAGTCAAACCTCACACTTAATTCCAACCAAATCCTGCCGCAGTTCTGGATGAACCGAGCACTCCTCAATCCAGCATGAATAGATGAACTCTGCTTACAGGAAGGACCTGTTTGAGACGGGAGCTCCCCTCACTCCTTTTACACCTCTTTTACATTTTCGTATCGTTTATCAGATGCCCAAGGCGACATGAGTTTGTTTTATTTTCGCCAAGTTGATCTGAAAGGGTCGGGACCATGAGAACATTACACTGTGGATGTAGTGCTGCATACTAGAGCTTCTTCAGCGCAGACACGGCGTCTGTATCACATTCCATTAGAGTATTTTAGGATCTAGTCTGATATTATAAAATATTGTCTCTGTAATGGCTTCCTTGAAAATAACTTACTCCAGAGAGAATGCTTGGGCTGCAGCAGATTTGATGAAACGCACTGATAGGAATGGCAACAAATGAATCTACTGTCCTTCATTCCTTTCTGACGTCTTTATGGATTTTATTGCTGAAGTCTCTTAATAACAGCGGTGACACCTACTATAAGACAATTGTGGTAGGTGCCATGTTTTCCATAGGAACCCTCAGATCGACATTATTTATATAATAGTTTGCCCAAAAATGAAAACTGAGCCATCGTTTAGGATGTTCACACTTTTATTAAAGGTTTAATTCAATTTCTCTACATTTTTTGACATTATTCTGTTACTATGCAGACTCTTTAAAAGGATGATACTCCCAAAAATGAAACGTCCTCACCATTTACTGGAGTGCTTCAAAACTTCTTCCTTCTGTTGAACACAAAACTATTCTGAAGGAACAGCCATTGAGATCTATTTTATAAACAAAATATACTATGGATGTCAATGGCTGGCTGCCTTTTTCCAATATTCTTCAGTATATTTTTCTTTGTGGTCAGCAGATAATGGAAACTCAAACAGCGGAACAAGTGGAGAGTGAGTAAATGATGACAGAACATTCATTTTTGGGTGAAGTAAATGATTGCGAACGCTGCCTGTCGGACTCCAAACGAGCAGTTCAAGACCATTAAATAACTGAAAAGAAACCCGTTTACGTCTGCTTGCAGGTTAAACCCACTTGCAAGCAAACACGGGTGTTGTTGGGCCTGAAATGTGAATGCAGAACGGACCAAAGACATCTAAAAATAAATAAAATAGGACAAGATGTGCTAGATGAGATCCTAGAAATACAGAGCTTTTTTTGTAATAGTCGCAGTGTTGCTCTGCAGTTCAATACAGGGATCAGAAAGAGCAGATCTTTTGTGTTTTGACATTTATTTAACTTTCAGTAGATAAAAAAACCACCGTATCCACGATTAATGAGCACCATCATTGTTTTAGAAGTTCAATAAGCATCATAAAAGCATGTTTTATGGGTGTTTCTTTATGTCAGTACTTCAGAATGTCACTGTAAATTAATACTAAGAGCACGTGTCCATCAAAGTGTTTTGTGAAGCTGAAAATCACCAGGGCTCTTCTAAAAACACTCAACTGAGTGCTCAGAACTTGTAACCTGTAAAACTGACAGGCAGTGCCTCACTAAGCTGCTGGTGCATTAAAAACAACTGAAAAGAATATATATATATATGCTCACCTCTGGCGAAAAAAAATGCTTTAGTGGACATGTGCCCTAAATGAACCAGGGACAAAAGTTTCATTTTCCATAATGGTCCAGAGCAATCAAACCAAGGACTAAACTACAAGCGTGAACACACCATTGCTCTGCTTGGTGCTGTTCTAATGCTGTAAGAAAAAGACTACACAGAATGTTTCCATGTAACTTACACTAAATTTCAAATGCTCTGGTTGTATGATGGGTTCTGGTGAAAACTAATTTAATCAATATTAAAACTGAAATTCTGACCTTTTATCATCTCTGCTTGGAAAAAAAAAAAAAAAAAAAACAGCTCAAACCAGACTAAGCAGGTTGGCTGGTGTAAGCTGGTCGACCAGCCTGGTTTTAGAGGGGTTGGGCCATTCCAGGCTGGTTTCCAGCCATTTCCAACCTGGTTAAGCTGATTTTAGCTGGTCATTTTCCAGCCTGACCAGCTAAGACCAGGATGGAAATCAGCCTGGAAATGACCAAAACCTCTCTAAAACCAGGCTGGTTGACCAGCTTACACCAGCCAACCTGCTTAGTCTGGTTTAAGCTGTTTTTTTTTCCCCAGCAGGGTTTGTTTTTGTCCAGGTCTGCACATTTATGAGACTCTGTTATAGCATTAATGTTTTCAAAGAATGCTTAAAAAAAAAAAAAAAAACTTTTAAAAAAAATAACAATGTGTAGAAAACCTGATAAAACAGTCCGTACTGGATTTTTATTTATTTTTTTAACAGCAAATATTAAATATATCTTCTGTTCGTAATTCTGATTGTCAGAAATTTGACAAGTTGCTTTTGCAGCAAACACAACAGATATATGTACCTCAGAGAAGTGTCGTGTTTCTATTTATTTTGATATCCCACAACTTGTGTTCAGACACTATTGACATGTTCAGGGTGAGTCGGAGTGAACTGCTTCATTAAATGAAATTCCATCTAAAGGCTCACCATGAAGATTTTTACTCGCGCTTATCATCAGCGTGTCTCAAAACGTTTTTCAGCAATCACACACAATCGACCTTCACTGGCGATAGGGGAAACTGTCTGATGCTTTTTTTTTATTATGACGCTTCTGCTCCTGACGTTTTTTTTTTTTTTTTTTTTTGCACGTCGCGGTGTGCTCATTCATTCTGTAGTCACGAGACGTTAAATGTCAAGTGATAAACACGAGCGAAAATTGCCCTGGTGTGCGCTGCACTTCAAGCAGGATTTATAGAAAAATGTGCTAAATTTAGCATTTTCTTCCCCTGACCAACCCCTATTTCCCTGCAGAATTCTTTGCAATATGCCATCTGATTCATGGGACCATTTGGTGATGGGCTTCTCAGTGCTCTTCATGTTTATTATATGGATGAGTGCAAGCAGGATCTTTTTTTTTTTAGTTACCAAAAAGGGTTTTACATAATCAGAACAAAGCCAACGCGAGTAAACGCTGACTGAGTTTTCATTTTTGGGTGAAACTATGCCTTTAAGGCTTTTCAGGTGGGAGTTCAGTCTAACAAAATAAGATCTCATCTTTTTCCACAGGCTTAGTTTTCATTTTCTTGTCGTATTGTTTTCACCCATTCCTGTTTGCTTTTAGTCACCGTTGAAGAAACGCCCAAAGGACGCTTATTTATAACAGTTTCTCCACTCTAGTCTGCAATGATGCTGTACAGCCACACTTCAGTCATGTTATACCATGTTGTTTAGCCTTTACTATGTATATTACGTTCTTTGGAAGACAGTAAAATGACTCGTGTAATTTTTATGATTAAATTATTTTTCTGTTCATACCGCTCTTATTTCTATCTCATGTCTTCTGCGAATAAATGTGTATAAAACAACTGTTTGTCAAAATTGGAGGCATTCAAAGAAACAGCCGAGTGACATTTTATCCACGTGGTCTTTATTTTCTGAGTTGGAGATATTGAAATGATGATGATGTTCTGCCAGAGGTGTTGGTTCTGTTCATGTAGCACCGTGTAGAAAGAGAGCCAGAAACTTCTTGAAGGTCTCAGGCTGATATCCTGACAAACCAGCAGGAATCTATAATCAAGAGCACAACATTTTATTGTTTCATTAACATTTTAGTGTTAATAATGCATGTCGCAACTCAAAGAGCTGACCACAGGATCCCAGGTGCTGTTCAAATACTAAAGCCCTCGATGTAATTCAAGGGAAGAATATGAATCCAGTGAATGAACAATTATTAAAATAATAATAATAAATCTTTTCTCTAAATAGGTTGAATCGGTAACACTAGGGCTGGGCGATACTGCAAAATTTAGTATCGATCCGATACCAAGTAAATACAGGGCCAGTATCGCAGATATCGATACCGATACTTTTACATTAAAAAGCATGCACTTGAACATAAATATACTTTTCTGTAGGGGAGAACAGTGTGTGATAAATTATGAGTTGAGTGCTCTCAAAGCAGCTCTAATTAAATGCATATGTTAAAAACCAGGACAATTTTTGAACACTTTTAAGCCAAATAAAAACATTTTTATTATCGTAACGATCTGGATTTGCAAACACAAACTTATTATTAGAGAACAATGATTTTTTTTTTTAACTTTGCTTCAGTCTGGGGTTTGTTTTGAAGTGTTTTTTCCTACTAACACACTACAGCAAAAGATAACTGACTTAAAATCCTCTTTTAGCTGGTGAAAAACCTACTGTTCTAATCATGTAATCAAAATAATTCTTATAGATATATTAATAAATATATTAATGTGCTGAGTATATTGGCTATATTTAATTAGCCTGATGATGAAAGTATTCATATTTTATTTTATTTTTTTCAAATTGGCAAATACAGAATGTCCAATATAACTGAAACATCGCAAACATCGCAGTTTGCAACATTTTTGTTTACTGCTGTAAAATAACTCCAAACAGCGCTCCTCTTTCTTTCCATCATCTCAAAACAGCTAAAAGTGCTCGCGCTTTGGCGCTGCTGAGTCACGTGATGAAAGGACAACTAGAGCAGAGAGGAACAACAGTGCATACGAGTTATAAAAGGAGTGGGGTATTAGGGAGACATGTCCGCTCTTTTATGAAACAGGAGCAATGCACTTTGGTGTAAATAAAATAAAAGTATCGATCTCGGAAGGCTACTATCGATCCGATATCAATACCAATGTTGGTATCGATACTATCGATATTAGGATATTTAGGATATTAGTTGCTTTTTGAATGTTCCTTTCATGATCCCGTTTCACATGTTATAGCACATAATTCGATTACTGTCATTGCGCTATCCACATTTCCTCCAGAGTTTCGTGTAATTTTAGGTGTTTCACATTTTTAATTTGTCAGCACTTTCACTTTCATAAGGAACATTTCTTGCATGCCCCCGTGACAAATGAGACATTGAATGCAATAACTGCTGGAAGTGTTGATTTAATGGAAGTTCATGTCGCATGCTGAATGGAAGAAAAAAAAACCTCCGCATTTCACGATGCAGGTGTCTGTGCTCTGGCTCGGTAGGTACAAAGAGTGTCACACAGCTACGTGTGTGGACTATCCTGCGGTGAAAAGTCCTACATGATGGTAATAGTTCGATTAAGGTGTTTACATGTCTGTAGTGCATAGGGCTTGCATAGACTAGTCGACTAAATTTTCTTTGGCCATCTATTGTGCAGAACATACTGAATGCAACCCCAAACCATGATTTCTCGACAAGACTTTTGTCAGGTAGTGTAAGTGCTACAACTGTAAACCAAATCAAACGAAGACAGGTACAAACCGAACTGACCAAAATGTTGTGTACTGTCCCATTCCCGGACAGTGAATTAATGTTTTCATAGTTGAACTTTCCCTTAACTGTATTGTACTGATCTGGACTCTACCTTGACGACTCTCCTCTTGATGTGAGGCCGGACCATAGCGTGTTCATAGAGTGGCTTATCCTCGTCCACCCACACCAGATTCTTCACTCCGCTGTCTGACTGCAGCTCCGTCGTGTTGAGCTGAAATACCACAAAATGGAAGATACGGCCATCCGTGGCCACACTCTGAACCACAATGGGCTTCTCCAGAACTCTGGGCTCGTCCTGAGGGAGACAAGAGAATGCAGGTAAAATAGTTTTAGCTTTATCGTTACTGACAAACTGAACCAAACATGTGAAACTAATGCACTGAAAGGACAATAAATAATCAAAGTATGTTGCCCACAAAATGATCACAAGAAAGGATGTTTATTATTCAACAAAATTGTTCCAAAAGGCACTATTTATTTACCAATGGACATTTTGTTAAAAATAACTTGCATTATCATAATAATAAAAGTTAAAGAAAGGACCACAAAACTATTCCTGCATTCTTTTTTGCTGCGTCTGAAATGGCATGCTGCTCGAGTAGGTACTACATATGAATTAGAACTTACTTCATGACTGTTAGAGAAGAAAGTTCTATGTAGTGTGAATGTGAGGAGTATGAATTAGGATGTACTACATCTGTCATTTCATATGATTTCCCAGAATCGTATGGCCTCGTGGGATAGCACAATATCCATTGGATGCGCACTTCAGAATTTTGCCAATAGTACAGTAGTTGGTCAGCAGGCACTTACTGTTTTTTGAATAATATCAATTAGACACTGTTAACAAGGTATGCTGCGGTTTGGAAAAGTCAAGGTTTTAAAACAGTCTAAATTTTCTGCTATACCCTTCCTAAGGTATGTGTAAGATTTATTTACGTTTTGTTTTTTCAGGACAGCGGTATGTCCAGCACAAAAGATATCCAAAGATGTCGTTTTAAATTGTAAAGAAATCTGTATTATTAAATATAATGAAGACAGCAGAAGTCAATGATTTATTTGAATTATTTAGCCTGACATGTTTACTGCTCCGAAATATTTGAGATGTTTCTCAAAATGAAGTTTAATATTTAACTAATTTTTGAGAAGTGCACGTGCTCATGATTGACCCAGCTGGCCCACATTAGCTAATCATGATCCCAGGTCACTATATAAATACTCATTTCCTTTGTACAACTATCTTTGTCTGGAAGAAACCCCCCTCCTATCCTTCTTCCACGTTTATCCAGAATATCCTTTATCCAGAGTTTGCATGTTCTCCCCGTGTCTGCGTGGGTTTTCCTCGGGGTGCCCAGTTTCCTTCCACTGCCTAAATATGATATATATTATAGATAAAATAAGCCCAATTTTTTTTATATATATATCTTACTCTCAGGAGGTTCACCTTAGCCTCAGCAGCGGGGGAGTTTGAGATCGTCCTGAGCTTAATTTCCCCTCGCCCTGCGAAAAGGGGGAGCCCTGAGCCCGAGGATCCCTTGAGCTCAGGGCTCTCTCCCGGGACAGCATGCCAAACAAGCTACTTATAAATCATGAGCTAAGTGTGAATTCTTGAAATAAAATGTACTGTGTTCGAAGGGGGAAAAGTTTTGTTTTTTTCCCAGACATTTAAAAAGAATATATTTCAGAGCAGTGGTTCTCAAACTGTGGTACGTGTACCACTAGTGGTACACAAGCTTCCTTCTAGTGGTACGCAGAGGAATCGCTGAATAATTAAAGTAACAAAAATGAACACACTTTTAACCCTTTGACATGTACGATAACACCGATGTGGTCAGTAAATTGATTTTAAAAGGCTAAACTTTTTAGTGGCTGACAATAATGAATATTCTTAATTAGAAGATTTAATCTGCCTCGTTGTTGAACTGTGCAGTGCTGTAGCTGCTTAATTAAGCCTACTATGCTACTGTACTTCAATACCAGTTATTATGGTGGTACTTGGAGAGACAATTTCTTTCTGAGGTGGTACTTGGTGAAAAAAGCTTGAGAACCACTGTTTCAGAGCATTAAACCGTCAAACCTTGATATTTTTATCCAAGGTTATCATACCGTTAGAATCTAATACTGGCCCATGTCTACTATCAATTCAGACATGTTACACTGCTCACATACTGTTTTTCACATTTCGGAAGCACAGATCGTTTTAAAGAATCCTAACAGACAAAATTTAAACTTAATTCTTGTAATGAAGCATTACGAACACGCTGGTTTCCCAAAGTTTGTGGGCAGTAACATGCAGTTGTCACAAATTTCTAAAAATAATTAAGTAATTAATAATTAAATAGCAACTTTTGAGTCTTCTGTGCTCATCAAAGTGGTGTTTGTTTGTCCAAAAACAGCAATACTGTTAAATATTCTAACAATTAAAAAGAGCTGTTTGCTATTTGAACAGGATTTAAACTATTTACTCCAGTCACACAACGCTAAATGATCCTAACCCGAACAGATCAAAAATGCTAAAGAGACATTTCATTTATCATTATTGTTGATATTTAGGACAGCTGTACCGTTAAAATGTTATTTTCATGAACTAAGAATTAGTTTTTAAAAATTCCAATTTATTGTATTCTTGTGGAATAAAGCTAATTATTTATTTTTTAAAATACAAATAAATAAATAAATAATACTGGCTTAAATTCGTTAAGGATTAGTGTACATTAGGGCTGCACAATATTGGTAAAATCTGACATTGCAATATTTTTCTTTTGCTGTGATTTATATTGCGATAGGAATACTATTTCAGCAGATGACTTGATTAGCTCAATTTGGAATAATATCATTAACTAAGATTGATCTTGTAGAGGAGTGAATCAAAGAAATTGCAAGAATAAATAAGAAAGAACAAAGAAAAGTGAAATAAGTAGTCAGATATTCAGGTACAGTAATATGATATGATATCTTTTGCACCCGATAATGAAAATCATGATATCAGCGATATATCACAAGAAAACCATCCACAATATATTATGATATTTGTAAATGAAGAGGGAAAAATGCATCAAAAAGTTATAAGATGTATTTCTTTTATTAACAGCACCTATATTTCTTAGAAATGCAACATTAATATGTTTGATTCACCATTACGAGTATCGCACATCTTTATTTTGTCCTGCCCCTATTGAATAATCAAATGTAAATGTAAACACTGTACATTCTTCATTGCTCATCAACAATAGTGATCCCAACTCATTGCAGATCCTGCCATGTGACTATTGCGATATCGATGCTGCAACAATATATAGTGCAGCCCTAGTGTACATCATCAATATCTGATATATTTTCAAGTATTAATAACCAGCTGTTAATAAATCATTCTTCAAGAAATAGAATTCTCTTACCCCATACAGGGCTTTTGCTCTGACCAGTGCATTTCCAAAGCAGAACATGATCATCTTAGCACGGAGCTGCTCAGGGAGAAGTTTTGGTGTGTTTCCCATTTCCATCACGAAAAGAGTGTGGGCATGAGGGTACGGATAGCCCTCTCTGAAACCTGGAGAAGAGAAAATGAGCAAATCAGGCACCTTAAAGATCATTTGTAAGTCCTGCTGTCTCTTTTTGGTGAAAGTAAAAACACCCTGTTTTCAGTGTCTCTTCAAATGCAAATGAACTGCTGCTCCCTGGCCACTTTTCCAGAAGAAGGTGGTGCCTTTACAGCTCGTGCATCTGTTACTCTGGCAACAACAAACAACACCCTTGCAAGCATTTTAAAGGGCCACGGAAGCCCCCAGTCTCAGCGTGGTGTTTTCACACCTACAGTCTGTAAAAGCTCAGGAAAGTGGGTGTGTCCAGCTCGGTTTAGGTAGGAGTGTCGGGGGAGGGAAATAGGGAAGGTTTTGCATATAAATGGGAGTTTCCATTTGTGCACGCGCTGACTTTCAAACAAACACACACACACACAGACGCAGGGTGAAAAAGACAGGGACTATGTTCACATGGACTTCAGTCATCTAATTATTTGCCAAATTATTAATTCGTGGACTTTAACTGCAGTTTGGCACTTTAACGTTTATTCACAAACATTTCCTGCGTGTCCCCCGTGACAAACCAGATATTAAATGTTAGTAACTGCTGAAGGAGTGCATATTTAATGGAGTATTTGAAACGCACGGCATATTTCAGGAAAATAAATCCTGCATTTCTCGGTAACTAAATGCACTCGGTAGGTAGCGTCAGAAAGCCGTGTGTGTATACACTAATCTGTCACTAAATGCGGCGAAAAATCTACACGACAGTAATCGTTTGATTAAGATGTTTACACTTTACACGGATCTTTCAGTCTATAACACTGTAGTGATATTAACGTGCTGTAAACTCAGCAACTTGTTCGCTTCCGGAAGAGACGTCCACTCTCCACGCTGGACCATATGCAAAGACATCAACGGCGTGACGCAGCCTCAAAAATTCGTTTCAAACCGGAAGAATGAATTTGCTCGAAATAACGCAAAAACAACCAATTTTCACTTTTTAGTCAATTATATGTGTCCTAATAGTGTTTATAGCAGCGTGGGACTCATATATGACTGTCAACAGCCCAAAAAATGTGTTTTGGTGTTTCATGGCCCTTTAAAGTGGGCATGAAATCAAAATGTACTCTTTCTTTTTAATAGTTCATTTATTTAACCTACTTTATTTTCTAAAATTAATTTGCACTCTCAGGGCTTTATTTTAATGATCTAGGTGCAAAGTCTAAAGCGCATGGCTCAAAAGCATTAAAGACGTGTCTGAATCCACTTTTGCAATTTTAAGGACGGATAAATTCGTCTAACAGGGCTGTGCTTATTCTCTTAATGAGTTATTGGTGTGTTTTAAGAATAAACCAATCAGAGTCTCATCTTCCATTCCCTTTAAGACTCAGTTGAATCACGCCAATGACGTATTTACTATTTACATGGCGGCCTTTGTAAGTGTAAAAACTGAACGCTTATAGCGAGAAAACTGTTAAACAGACCATTTGCAGTGTGAAACAAAGAATAAGCCTCCTCCAATCGGCCTTTCCTTTTACTTTCTCTTTTTCGTGGATAAGGAAAGTGTTGTACGCACAGACATCTAGTAGCCTACATAATTAATTTTGTTTGTTAACAATTGTTTCGAAACTATTTCTAAATTCAATTCTATTTTCCAGCAAATGAATAAATGAACAATAATAACAAAGTGTGGTCAAAAACTGAGGTATATCCAAACATGCATGCTGTCCCATATGGTTAAAACCTGACAGGTGGACAAATCTAAGCTTATTTTTTATAAAACAAATATAATTATGCATATAATAAATAATAATGTTAATAATAATACTAATAATAATAACATTATACAAAAGTTGTCATGAATAAACTGAAAAAAGCCCCCTGAGGTGAAGAAGGCATGGAGGCAGTGGTTTTTATATTGATGTAGAAAATAATAATTTTGTAATATTTCAATCCTTTAATTCTTTTTCATTTGTAAAGATATTTTTGTACATCCTGCATGTTTTAAGCAATGTGTGAGCGTTTAAGGGGCACAAAACACGCTGGACTTAAGACCTGCTTTCAGCTGGTCAACTGCACAGTCTATTTTAGTTCCTCAAAATAGCAATACACACCAACATTACGCCTTTACACACCTCTTTTCTAGACCGGAACACAGATGAGTCCACAAAGTGGCGCAAATGGATTTACTGTTTAAACAACCTGGCGGAAAATGGGAAAATTAAGGTTCCACTGGTCTGAAAATTGCAACACGTCAGGACAAACACATCCTGCGCCTTATTGTGCCAGGTAAATGATAGGGCCCATAGCCTTTAATCAAATAACATAGCAGCGCAGGATGTTGCAATGTTTAAAAACAGCATACCATCACCCTTTTTGAACTTATTTTTACCCTCAAATGAAGAATGAAAAACATGATGGTGTACATCAGGGCCTTTAGTATATTAGATTCGAGTCTCTTTAACCTGAAGACAATCATATGAAGATTTTAACCGCACACAGAACTCAAATTCAATTCCCCTGAATGGGATCATTTATATTCAGGATTATATTAATTCAGTGTATATTCCTGAAAGAAATGATGGTGAATGAAGGCAGTGGCTGACCTGTGGTGCTCTTCTCCTGGTAAACATTTGTGCACTGCAGGTCGATGGTGGGTGCGATGGGGTAGAAAGTCTCCAGCTCTTGATCAGTGGTGCCCTGGATCTGCTCCAGTCCCGCCAGCACAGGTAAAGGGTTCATAGAGTTTAACAGCAACCCGTTATGACCTCTAACCTGGAACAAATCCTCGCCTGGGGAAAGATATTTTTTGTATAGTTAAGCCATGACGGTATCATTTTTAAACAAATAATCCACTGTTTAAACTAAAATGAAAAGAAGCATAACTGTTTTTAAAAATGACATTAAGAGAGCAAATGAACAGTAAATCAGCATATTAAACTGATTTCTGAAGGATCATGTGACACTTTAAACTAGTTTTGATACTGAAAATTCAGTTTCATGATCAGTTTCATAATTATATGCTTATGTATATTATGTATAATATATTTTATGTATATTGTACTACATTATTTTTTTATAATATAATTGTTTTTCTATCTATATATAGACTCGCTACAGTTTGACAAATATTGCAGCTGTTAGACACTTTTGAGGCTTTTTTAGTTAAGAATGTGGTTGTTTAGATTGCAACCATACAGTTTATTAATAAGGATATCGTCTATTTGAAATATTTATCATTTTGGAGATACAGCGCGTCGGCGTCCATCAGGCTGCAAAGACGGTTGACATTCCACCACAAGACGGTGACAAAAACCACATAACAAACCCTTGGAGAGGAAAAACTCAGTGTAATTATATTATTATATAGCTGATCAAATCATTCTAAAATGGGTAAATGACATTCTAAGTCGATCTCTCTCTTTTATATGTTGTGCTGCATTTATAACATAATAATCTGGTAGTGTTTGCTTTGCATTGGCTTTTTCGGGGTTAATTATTGTAATATCCTAATTACAACAGATACTGGGAAATGTCTGTAGACTGATGCCATTTCATGTCTTGCAGCCTTATAATCTTAAAATTTGAGCAAAATCACCTATTCTATTTTGTCATCACTTTACATCAGGGCTATTCAGTTAGTTTGCCATGGGGCCAGTTTATGAAAAGCATCCCAAACGAAGGGCAGGAGAGATATGACTTGCAATATAAGTGATGACAAAACTGCATATAAGAGCCCATTTTGCTCCTTAAGACACTTACGTTGGCTTTTTCTACATTAAAATGTTAATATATTGTATTTTGAAACTACATAATATGAGTGAATTGTACAATAAGCTTTTTTTTAACAAACATTCAAATGTATTTCAAAGCACAACAAAATCAGTGTATTGCTCATGTAGGCTTCTTCTACAATCAGACACATTCATATGTTATGTTTTGAACTGCATAACAATTAGGGATGCAACAATTATATGCATGGGCGCCGCTAGCAATTTTGGGCCCCATGAAAAAATATGAGGATGGGCCCCCTACAATCAAGCTAGCTATGCAAACTCTTTGTCTGCAATGTAGTTATACTGACCCTATGCATTTTATAATTGATTGTGTCCACTTATCAGTATTTAGTAAGAGAACGGCCATGACTTTAGCTAGCAGATGATTTAATGTTCAAATATAAATGTAGTACAAAAAAAGAAACCGTAATCAAATATGCTCTGAAAATTTTACATTTCTAAACACACAAAGCACCAGTGTGTAACTATTTAAATAACTGTACTGCAATAGTGTCTCATACAATGTGGAATACACTGGAACAGTGACACTAAATCATATTACAATGAGGACCATAAATAAGCCGAGACCCATAAATGATGTTGAGTGCATCATCCGGGTAATAAAAGTGCACTTATTATTAGAGTTGTCAGTGTGAACCCACTACTTACACTATTTAAACAACAAAATAGCGTAGAATAGTGCATAAGTATGCGATTTGGGACGCAGCTGATGTTAGCCTCGAGGACATCGCTGCTTTGACAGTTTACCTGACGATCGCACTCAACAAAGCATTAACTCTCTTCCCGCTACTGACAGACTGAACCATACAGTGTAAGAAGGCAGATATAAGCCGTATTTTTTTTTTATTTCTAATAAATTGTAAGATCTCACTGCAGAAGATCTTTTGAAACCCGTCCGAATCAGG
>CAIGQQ010015130.1:1585938-1598508 GCA_903798035.1 Danio albolineatus
CTAATAAATCCCTTATCGGTCTATTTAATGTAGCTTGGACCCCTACAAAATTGTTTTCCTTGTAATTTAGAGACACATTCATAATTTAAATTACATTATAGTACTGTTATTAATTTTCAAGCAGATCTCTGTGGGCCCCTATAGAGTGCATGGGCCCTTAGAATCGTCCTAACTTTCCCCCCCTTAGCGGCGCCCCTGATTATATATTTTGTTTGTACGATTATAGTCTGAAGAATAATCATGCTGTCACGGTTATCACATCTAATGTAAATTTAACTTTATAGTAGCTAAGTATTTAGATTCACTGTTGTCATCTGCTGTCATAGATAATCATTTGAATAATAATTTGTCTGACATATCTTTTGTTTACATTGCACTGAAAGGCATGTACAACTCTCACCGCTACAGCGTGAGATGTTTTCTACTGCGTGGGCCCGGAAAGCCGCCAGCGCATTGCTCCACTTGCGCACGCATATTAGCATATTCTTACATTGGAAATAACAAACATGCGCGCAGAAAAGACAAGATGTGGGTTCATAACTATAGCGGCCGTTTTCCGACTAAATTAAATTTATTTTTGATGTCTTGGTCACACTAATTGGAGGGCCAGAGCAAATCGCCTCAGGGGCCAGGTTCAGCCCACAGGTTGCCAATTGAATAGTCCGGCCCCTGCTTTAGATATTAAGCTAGAGAATCATCCAAACATTAGCTCTTAAGTGATGTTGGTAAATTAGTAACGGTTTCTGCTGTTCTGATGTCAGCTGCAGATGTAAATGAATGGTGGAAGAAAGTAGTTCCTCATACAAAAGGATTTTTAGACTCTCCAAGTTTGATCTTCTTTTTTATATACACAATTATGCCGTTGAACTGTTGTATAAACGCAATATCACACTCATAGCAGTGCAACATGGGTGTATATCAATAAGGCACTCGGCCAACAAACTCCTTCCACCAGTGCCAATATACAGCCATACCGCACTGCTATGAATGAATATATATATTATATCTGGCTTTATGATTTTAAAATGTTTCTGAAAGTCTTTTATGCACCAAGGCTGCTTTTTTTAATCAAAATGGAGTTAGAACAGTAATATTGTAAAATAATATATATTTGGTCAACTATTTGCCATTACTAATATCCCTATTTTTTTAATTACAAAGAATCCTGAAAAATCGTATTACTGCTTAAAACAATGATAATAACAAATATTTCTTGAGCAGCAAATTGGCAGTTTTAAACTAGTTTCTGAAGGATCATGTAACATTTTAGACTGTTATGGGTTATGATGCTGAAAATTCAGCTTTGAAACCACACAAATTACATCTTTTTAAAAAAAACACTAAAACAATACTTGGTGTCTGAAGGATATTTAAAAAAAATTTGAAATCATAAAGCCTACTAACAGTGGGCATGTCCATATATGATGCACAGGTTAAAATAAATAAAATAAAATATATATATATTTTTTTTTTATTAAATTCAATGAAATTAAAGCAAATAAGAGTTGAAGCAAATAAGCCTTTTGCATATATTATATCCATATTAATCTCATCTAAGAGTGAGGGAAAGGCATATGTGACGCACAACATACACCCACCTCTCCTCCAGGTCGCTGCCAAATTGTATTTTTCAGCTAGCATCCTCTTGGCCAGCTCTGGATGGCGGACCTGCTGGACTCCACACAGATGAAGCAGTCTATGCACAAGCATGGGGCTATGAAGGAAACGAAAAACACAATATTTACCCACATAAAAGTCATTTACCTATGCGATTGTACATACAAAACAGGATGCGGACATTCCCAACTCGTCAAATGCATGTTCGTGAGCATAATGTCATTTCGTGTCAATGTCAATATGGCCTTTTCATGACGGGCTTTTGTGAGAAGGAAAATGTTAAGGGCCAGCAGTAGTTGGGAGATAAAACAGGCACCAAAGGGCAGACTTTAACCGGGGGAGATGAGAGATATCAAAGAGGCTCTTATGAATGGCAGACCTCCCAGGAGCGGTATTAATTAATAAAGGCTTTACAGAGCCACCGCCTGCTGGGAATGCAGACCGGCCCGTGTTTAATGACCGTCATTAAACTCAACACACCATCAGAGCGACAAGGCCCAGGCCAAATGCCACCTTCCATATTGAAGCTGTTGAGCCAATTATGAAGCACCGGGTGAGAGGGGACGGTAGCTACCGAGAGCCGCTCATTCACCCGTGGGTCTGTTTATGGTGCGAAAATGGGACGAATGCTTTATGGCATGTTTATGGCAGCATTGCGTCCAATGTGATTAACATGCTACATTTGTGATATGAATGAACTTCTGCATGCACTCACTGGCCACTTTATTAGGTACACCTTACAAGTACCGGGTTGGACCCCTTTTGCCTTTAGAACTGCCTTTATCCTTCTTGGCATAGATTCAACAAGGTAATGGAAATATTCCCCAGAGATTTTGGTCCATACTGACATCATAGCATCATGCAGTTGCTGCAGATTTCACTTAAATCACCTTTCTTTCCCATTCTGATGCGCAGTTTGAACTGCAGCAGACTGTCTTGACCATGTCTACATGCCTAAATGCATTGAGTTGCTGATAAGAAATTTGCGTTAACAAGCAGTTAAACAGGTGTACATAAAAAAGTGGCCAGTGAGAGCATGTTGACAACAGCATAATCTTGTGGGGAAAAAAAAAAAAACGTAACTTTTACATATTGGTAACAATAAGCGGCTAATTCGTACAAATTCTTCCGACTTGATTTGTACTGAAATGTACAGTTTTGCCTAGCTAGAAAACCTACCCCACACTTGGGCATGAGGACATCGTACTGCAACTGGGACGGCACAAATTAGCCACTAAATCAAATAGTTATGAATTGGGGTGAGATCAAATTGGTTGTTAAACATATCCTCCAACGCCTGAATGATTCTGCCCAACACAATATTAGAAAAAAAGCCTAAATAATAGCAATGTTAGCAACTACTAATAGCATGTTAAAGAGCCCCTATTATGGGTTTTTGAAAATTACCTTTCATGCAGAGGGTAACACAGCTCTAAGTGAATGAAAACATCCAGCTGAGTGATAAAAACTATTGATTATTAAAGGAAAGAGTTGATTCAGAGTCAAATAAAAGATTCATCTTGTGTTCGGTTCTTTTGCTTGCTTGTATCGGTGTTGATACCAGACATCGCCAAAAATGAAGTGCCGGATTCAGTAAACTTGTGAACTCGCCCTTTCCTTTAAACACTAGCAGAGTGCATGGGATCAAGGGATTGATCATAACATGAATATTACGACAACTAAGAGATGGCCAGACATGCGGCTGTGGGGAATAAAGGCCTACAGTTCATTTTCACAACAATACCACAGTAAAGCCAACAGTTTGCTGCATTTGTTCCTGTCATTTTTCCGATGATTGAAACATTATCCTATGCTGCAAAATGGGATTTGCCGGCTGTTCGTTATGAAAGAGAGGATCAGCAAAGATTATTAATGTATGGGACTTTGCCAGTAACTGTTACACAGGTTACATGGACCAGTTTCTTCTTCCTCCAGATCCTGTAAGTGTTTCTCCTTCCTACACTACCTGTAAGTGTTAAAGCGTGAATATGGTTGACTTATTTTCTGTAGTTTGCAAAGTATGTATTTAATTGCATGTTAAAAATTGTAATCCTTCCGAACGACTTGTAATCGCTTATCTATTATAGATCAGAGTCTGTACTGTATTCCTCAGGTTAAATCTTAATGAGTCTATTCACATATCGCGTTCTTCTTACTTTACCAATTTAAATGCATTTTTGAGTGTGTGATCCCCTGTCGTTGGTCATTGCTATGGCAACCATCAGCTGTTAATTTTTTAAATAGTTCAACTTTTGCTACTGTGTGGGTTACTACTGAATCTGTGTCAATGTTTTTACTTGGGGTTAGCATTAGGAGTAGAGTAATATGCTGGTGCTTAACTGCATTGCTTTAATGGATTCTTGCATTGAGCTCACAGATATACTCTGGTTACTTTATAACGGTTTTGGGCGTTTCTCTCTGTCTCGCTCTAAACCAGGGATGTCAAACTCAATTCCTGGAGGGCCACAGCCATGCACAGTTTAGTTCCAACCCTAATTAAACACACCTGATCAAACTAATTGAGTCCTTCAGGCTTGTTTGAAACCTACCAGTAAGTGTGTTAAAGCAGGGTTGGAACTAAACTGTGCAGGGCTGCGGCCCTCCAGGAATTGAGTTTGACATCCCTGCTCTAAACCCAATCACAACAGACTTAGGCTTCGGACCAATCAGTGCAGATTAGCATCAAGCAAAGGAGGGGTTTGGAAACAATCGAATTACTAAATAAATCATATGGGAGTCGTTGGGATAATTAGATAAAAATAAATGCATATTATAAGACAAGGAAAGTATTTTTTGACCTTGCATACATATCAGCAGTTGTTGGAGACCCCCAAAACCAAAATATGACCTTTTATAATGCTTAATAAGGGTTCTTTAAGGACATCATTTGTTTTCTTTTCTGGTGTTTGCAATGTGGTTGCCTTCAGTCTTTTTGAAGTGTGACAACATACAAAAGTCAACTTTTGCTCTTTAGAAAGCTTGAATCACAAAACACAGGGTCACAAAACACCAAAACTCATTTTTTGAGATGTTGACAGTCATATATGTGTCCCGCGTTGCTAAAAACACAATTAGGACACATATATTTCACAAAAAAAAGTGAATATTGGTTGTTTTTGTGTTAGTTCGAGCAAATTTGTTCTTCTGGTTTGAAAAGAAATTTTGAAGCTACGTCACGGCGATGAGATCACTGTGTAAATTCCAGCGTGGAGACTGGATGTCTGTACCGGCCATTACAATGTGACGTCTTTGAGCTTTCAACATTAATTAATTCGAAAGACTTCGAACTCATCAGTGCACTCCATTGTGAATAAAGCGCAACTTCATTAATAAAGTCTTTTAAAAAAAGACGAGGTTTCAGTTCGTGACTGTCCTGTCTCTACGGTAAGTGTGCGATCAATGTTCTTTGTTTATGTTTATTCAGATGGCAAAGTTAGTTAGTATTGTCAGCAGTACTCTTTCAATTTTTAAAGACATACCTTAGTCAAAATGATTTAGTTAGTAAGTTTACAGTACGCTAACATCACTACATTATTATGGACTGAAAGATCTGCTGTAAATGCTGCTCTCCAAATGCAAACACCTTAATCAAACTATTACTGTCGTATAGGATTTTCGCCGCATTTTGAGACAGGATAATCTATACCGAGATATGTGTAGATTTTTTTCTCCCATACAACGTGTGGTATCAAAAACTCTAATAAAACAACACTCTTCCAGCAGTTTCTCGCATCCAGTATCTTGTTTGTCATGGGGCATGGATGAAATGTTACTTAATAAAAGTGCCCAAATTCAGTTAAAGTCGACAAATTAATAATGAAACACTCGAAATTACATGAAACTCTAGAGGAAATGTGAATAACATGGCGACACGATGACTTATTCAGATTACGGTAAATAATTTGATTACTGATGTGCATGTAAACGTAGTCACTGTCTATCTCCCCTGCGTCTGTTTGTGTTGCCGTTGTGAAAATCAGAGCATGCATGCATGCATAAAACTCCCCTTTTCATGCAAACCCTTCCCTCTTTCGACACTCCCACCTAAACAAAGCTGGACTCACCCACTTTCCTGACTTTTTTCAAACTAAAGGTGTGAAAACACCCTGCTGAGATGGGGGGATTTCATGGCCCTTTAACCCTTTGACTGCCGCTCTACCAAACGGTTGACCATGTTTTTACTGTTTTAAATAATGTTAAAGTAACTTAAATAATGGTTTACGCACACAGCATTGTTGGTTTACAAAGAAAATCAAACAAACATAATACTGTTGCACTATTACACTTGATTTTAGTTTTATTGTAAAAAAAAAAAAAAACAAGAAAGCATGTTAAATGACAATCTGAAATGTTTTATGGTGTACTTCAAAAAAGAAACCTAGTTTGGTATTTAAAAATGTTTTATTTTGAATATTTTTTTAAACAAATTGGTCTTTCACTTCATATTTTCAGATTTTTCATAGTATATGTATTAATTACTGTATTTTTACCATAAACCGACATAAGCCATTTGGTAAAGGCTGATATTTTAGAAATTAAGTGATGTGTTAAAAAATGCATTGAGTGTGTTAACTAGTGACATTGGTTAAGTTAACTTGTTTTCTTGGTGTGGCAGTTAAAAGTTTAACATACTGAGGCTTAAAAAATTTACCTTAGCTTCAATTTAACAGACAGGGTTAAAGATAGAATACTGGTTTGAAACAACAGGAGGATGGGTAAATGATGAAATCAGGGCTCAACAATCAGGACTGCCCGATGGCCCGGGGCCAGCATGAGAGATGCTCGGGACAGTAGACAGGATCATTACTTGCCCGATCGGGCCAGTGCTACCTTGTTACTAAATTTTAATTTCCCTGTGGCTATTTGTCAATTGCGTGCCAATACAATCTTAGAATCGAGAAACAGTTTGTGTTTTCATGCCTTTAAATGCTACCTTTTCTGTAATGTCGTAATCACCATATTGCCGTTCGTATCCTCTTATCTGATTAGATGGTTTGAGCGTGTTATTTTTTCTGTAACCTTCTAACAGCCAGTGCAGTGAAGAGACGACAACATCAAATTATGAGGCTAAAAGGAAACGTCTGTTGTTGGGTACATTTATGTGGGTACAACACAACGAAAAAAATGAAGTGACCATCACTTCCATGCTGCTGTTTTTGTTTGCATAACACGTTGAACTTTTCTCATTATATATTTATTAACATTTTTTAAATATTTAAATTCTCGATTCACAGACATCATTTTTGACACATCAGTTAAAATATGTGGCTAAGCTATTAACTTCTTCTTTTGGTGGGGCAAGTGACAATTTTGGAAGGGCAAGTAAAAATCTAAAACACTGGCCCGATTGGACCACTAGAAAAAATCCTTAGCGTTGAAATCTGGAAATGTTTAGTTTTTGTGTGAACATTTAACATTTTTTACATTTTATTGTAATTAATTTGGTTAACATTTTCAATACCAAAAATATCTGGCATAACTGCAATAGGATGAGCTCAGTAACTATACACATTAAGTCAAATAATTGTTTAAAGGGCACATACATGACCCCTTTTTTTATATTTAATATAAGTCTTTTGTGTCAGCAGAATTTGTCTGTAAAGTTTCAGCTCAAAATACCCATCAGATTATTAATTATAGCAGTTTAAAGTCCTTCCATTATAGCCCTAAACAAATTTTTACTGTTTTTGGTGCTAGCCCTTTAAGAATAGTCCTCCCCGCCCACCGTTCCCGTCAGCGTGCCTCAATCTCCGCCCTCGGCTGCGTCAGACACACAGACACAACAGGAACAGATCTGAAAGAAGCAGATCTCACTACGTTTGAGAAATACAACAGTAAGAACTTTACCAAAGACTGTTTAATGTGTTTGTTAAGGAGTTGCAACGATGAGACACACTCAATGCAGTTACAGAGTTCGTTCGCGTGCGTGCGCGCGCGCGCACACACACACACACACACAGCGCGCGTTGAGCTTCGCACTGATTTGCAAGCAAATGTGAAAGGATATGGGTTTAATCTCCACTGCTGTATGGATATCTGTATGTTAATGTACTAAATAAACCTGATTTAATGTCAACAAACCGAGATTGAAGCGTATTTTTTGCTGACACGCGGCTGTGGTGATGAAGTAAAGCTGAAGTAAATGGCTGTAGTTCATTACAAACATGCACTGTTTTAAACACGTGTTAAACTTGTGAAACTCACTCTTGATCACATCTGATGATGATTGATGATCCTAGCGAACTGAACAGACCTTTTATTCCCGGTTGCTTTGCGCACGTCCTGTCTTGTTGATATGATTATACACGTTACTACGGAGACATGTTAATACGCAGCTGTCAATCAATTCGGTGGGCGGGGGGACCGCACTCCTACGTAGAGTTGCGGTCGATCTCAAAACCGCTCCAATTGGTCCACCGTTTTTATGCTGTTAAATTGAAAAAAAAAAAGGACTGGGTGTGTTTATACCACCCCAAAATGACCGTCTATACACTATAACTACACATATGACTGTCCAAACAGCTTAAAAAGTAGATTTTTCATCAAAGGTGCCCTTTAAACTAAAATACACAATAAAAAGTTCAGTGAAGTTCAAGAATTATGAAAAAGCTGCTGGCTGTCATTTAATTATATTATTATTATTAAGGTTTCAACATTGAATATAAAGAAATGTATGTAAAACACACAGGGTGCCTACCAGTATCTCTCTCTGGGAGGCTGGTCGTCTGTTGTGTCCCACAGTAAAGCGCTTTTAATGGCATTCTGCACTCTCTCGTCCTGATCTTCAATCTGGTTGGCTGGATCTTCAGCCAGTGAAAGAATCTGAGCAGGAAACTCTTTAATGACGGTTGACTTACTGAGCCAGAGGGCTTGTCGAACACCTACAAACAAATCAGTCATACATTACTCACTGTTAAACACATATTAATCAAAATGTATACAAATACCAATGTATATTTTTGGGTCAAAGAGGAGTCGTCTTGTTATGGTGTCTGCATCAGACTTTATAAAACAAATGCAATTTTAACACATGGGAAATATTAAAATATATAAAATTCATTCATTCATTCATTTTCTTGTCGGCTTAGTCCCTTTATTAATCCGGGGTCGCCACAGCGGGATGAACCGCCAACTTATGCAGCATATTTTTTTACGCAGCGGATGCCCTTCCAGTCGCAACCCATCTCTGGGAAACATCCATACACACACATTCCCACTCATACACTACGGACAATTTAGCCTACCCAATTCACCTGTACCACATGACTTTGGACTTGTGGGGGAAACCGGAGCACCCGGAGGAAACCCACGCAACCACGGGGAAAACATGCAAACGCCACAGTAATGCCAACTGACCCAGCCGGGGCTCGAACCAGTGACCTTCTTGCTGTGAGGTGAACATGCTACTCACTACGCCACCGTGGCGCCCAAAATATATAAAATATTAAATCCAAAAAGCTTATACTGTGGGAACATAAAATTTCAACTAATGGTCTGAACTACAAAACTGCCATTCAGTTTAAAAGTCTGTACATAAATGTAATCACTATATATTTAACTAATAATTAAATATAAAATAAAAAATATTTGTTTTCTTGAAAAAAGCTTTAACATATTCAAATGACCTGTACAGTAGTTTTTTTTTTCATTTTGTGTAAGTCAGCATAAATGATCAAAAACATCATTTTAAAATCTGACATTCTGTGACCAACAAAAGGTGCACTAATAATGTTAATTATTACTATTATTATTATTATTATTATTATTATTATTATTATTATTATTGGTTAGACTGTCTGATGCTGCAGTTTTAAATAAATATTGTAGAATTCTTTCATGTGATATTTTAACCGTAACACCCTCCTTCCTCAGATTTGACCTACTTCCCATTCTAAAAGGAAAAACCCAGAGTTTCCCTCAGGGTTAACATACTGGGAGTTTTTCACTTAACCTTCTTTCTGAAAGAGGGCCCTGAACTTCACTTTTCTCTCCCTGACTCACTGCAGCAGTTACCTCAGATCGTGTTGCTTTTTAGTCCACTGTATGAAGAATACAGGGGTATAATATTTAAATCTATCTAAATCTACAAAATCTATTGAACAACACCGATTCTTATTTTAGGACAATTTTAAAAATCTTTTTTGATCCACTTTAAATGTTCAGTCCTGTTTACACATATGTACACACATACCTGTGTAACACAAATCATGTTACACAACTTGTTTTACATTTTCTTTTGGCTTAGTCCCTTTATTAATCAGGGGTCGCCACGGCGGAATGACACAACCTACTTATCCAGCCACAACCCATCTCTGGGAAGCACCCATACACTCTTGCATTCACACACATATTCTATGGCCAATTTAGCTTATTCAATTAGCCTCTACCGCATGTCTTTAGACTGCGGGGGGAAACACGGAAGAAACCTACACAGACACGGAGAGAACATGCAAACTCCACAACAGAAATGCCAACTGATCCAGCAGGGGCCCAAGCCAGCGACCTTCTTGCTGTGAGGTAATCATGCTACCCGCTGTACCACCGTGACAACCCACATTTGGACTTTCTCCTGAATATTATATTTTCAAAAAAAAAGTGTTCTTTGCGAATTGTAAATAGAGAAATAATAGTAGCAGTCAATGCCTATCAAAGTACAACATTGTTCACAGTCAATTAAATAGTGCTAATGTCATTTTGAAGACATACTGCATGCTATTTCTGACCGAATATTTAAAAGTACCGAGGTAAACAATATAGGGAGCATATCACAAGTTTTCACAGAATGAATGTGTGGATATAAAACCAAATTTACCTCAATTTATTTTCTTCAATCTTACACTACCTCTTTTGGACAATATTGCTATGTCGTATGTAAAAGTACTACTCTAGTTATGTGTATAGTTTTTAAGTCCAGTGTTGTGTTCATAATTATGATTGTGTTTAATTATATAGCACCGTGGTTATGCGCGACATGACCTTTCGTTCCACTGTATGTCAACGCATGTAGCAGAATGACAATAATGTAGCCAGACATTTAAATATAATTTATTTTAGACCAGCATTATGATATTTTTATCCAAGGTTATCATACCGTCAGAATCTTTTACCAGCCCATGCCCAGTTGTGACATTTCCCCCCATGTTACCATGGTACTTTGAATATTGGGTCTGAAATCACAAGCAAGTATGACTCCAAAACAACATTTACTACTTATTGACCGTGAACAATGTTGTACTTTGATAGTCATTGGCTACTAATATGCTTCCACTACTTAGAATTTGCAAAGAATACTTCTCAGAAATTATAAAATTAAGGAGAAACTCAGAACGTGTGAATAAAAAAAAGAGGTAAAACATGTTTACCTCAACAATAAAGCTCAACTTGAACTTGAATATTACAAAAATATAACCTATAATAGACACAAGTATCTTCTAAAATGCTCAGAAATCCTTTGACTACCTTCCACCACACTGGTCCTCTGATTGAAGATGTAGCAGGGTTTGTCTTTATACATCTTCATCTCTTCTGGTTTCGGGCTCTCGTAGTGATAGGGGTCTTTCCATCCTCGTTCCCATTTAGGAAACCTCGGCTTTGCCAGTCCGGGGACGAAGTGCATCCTGTCGGCGTAGGTGACAGGCTCCAGTCCGGCTATCTCAGGGACAACGCGAGGCTTTTTCCGCGGAAAAACCTTCCCATATAAACAAGAGCTGGAGGACAAACATCGACGTCCATGAGGAATCATGATGAGGACACCGTGACAGTATTTGGATTTGCATATTTGAGTTACTATAGAAGCTGATATTCTGATTCTCTGCATTGTCGCGTTAAACATTTTTACAAGATATAAAATAGATGTCCAAAGTGAATATATTAGCCACTAAACAATAAAACAGTGATGCTCGTCGTTATGACATTTTCTCGTTGCACTCAGGAGGCTGCCATGATGTGTGACGTCATTCTTCTTCGTATGACAGTGGATGTTGGCAGAATTATCACATCACTGCCATCTGTTGGTCATTGAAGGTATTTATTTCGCATGGTGGATCTGCATATAACATTTTCGTGCTCATAACCAATGGTTTGTGTTCAACAGCATCTTATCTTGAAATGTAATACAGTAAGTACTTGTATTTCAGAAAATTTTCGTGTAATATTTAAACTGTATACACTCTTAAAAAAAAGGTTCTTCGGTGGTTCTTCAGTAGTTCTTTACGGTATTTGAGGTGCTATTTAGCACTTACTGTGTAAAGAACCTTTAAAGCACCATAAAGGTTCTTCAGTGGTTCTTCAGTGGTTCTTTAAGGTGGTCAGGGTGCTATATAGCACTTTTACTGTGTAAAGAACCTTTAAAGCACCATAAAGGTTTTTCAGTGGTCCTTTGGGGGGTTTAAAGTGCTATATAGCACCACTACTACTGGTAAGCACTTGTTCTTATAGCTAATTCTTATAACTCTTATGCCAGTTTTATTTGCGGAAGGGTAAAGTAACAATATGAGCACCTTAACATATAGGTGCTATATAGCACCATTTGACAAAAGTACTATATAGCACCTATTTTTTTAAGGTGCTGTATAGCACCAAAAAAGGTTCCCCCCTCGTTACGACCAAAGAACCAGTTTTGGTGCTATTTAGCACCTTTTTTTTTAGAGTGTATGGGAGTGCGTGTGTGTGTGTGTGTGTGTGAACGAGTTGATTGTGTTAATAATTTAACATAAATACTGTAAAATACCATTTGTTAATCTAAATTAATGTTATTGGCAGCGTTTTCTAACTAATAGATGATTAGGCAAACATCTGTTACTGATTACTGGACCTGAGCAAATTATGAGCTGAAAATTAAAAGTTATTATCAGGTTAACAAAAATTTATAAATTCTGTATAATAATCCTTTTACTTTTTAGTAACTATATAATATAATATAATATAATATAATATAATATAATATAATATAAT